>CANXYC010208369.1:0-24544 GCA_948193065.1 Aleurites moluccanus | reverse complement strand
TGAATTCTTTTGCTTCAAGGAAGGAATGGAGAAGTTGTCCTCTTAATGCTACTCAAACTTGAACAAACAATGCCTCAATTCCTTTTAATTCTTTCTTGACCGAACAAAGAAATGGAGGAAGAGAAATTTCTGCTTGAAAGCAAGGTTGGCCACGGTTTTGGAATGAAGAAGGCATATGCAGAATTTGATTGAATGAGTGGGTGGGTTGGTGAATTTGAGATGTGATCCTATGCTCCCATTCCTATATTAAGTCTATACACCCTAACATGCATCCCTTGGATTATGGATGCACTAATACTCCAATTCATAGGATCCTAACCACTCAAATTTCCATTAAATCCCTCTCCAACACTTCCTTTTGCATCAAAGTCCTACAATTTTCCAATTTACTCCCTCTCCTTCACTTTCTTATACAATCAAGTCCTACATTTTTTTTCCTAACCTAATTAAATTATTCTATTTTATCTACCCTCAATACAATTTCCCAATTAATTTATTTACAATAATTTACACATGTCATTCATATTTTAAATCATATAGCACAATATTAATCAGTCACTCATATAAACATATTTAATTAAATCTTATAGTACATGTAACTATCAATTGCATTGCATCAAGTAAATCATATAACATGTAAAGCAATCAATAGTACATAAACACATGAAATAATTCATAAAACACATCAGGCAACCCACCCAGATAAATACTCCTACTCCTAACTCCAACTAGGGTTCTAAGTTCTAGGGTTTCTAACTAGGGTTTCACCTATGATATTACACCCTAGTCCGACCAGTGGATTTGTGATTGACCTAGAACCCATAAGGGTTAGAGTCAATACAACTAATCAGACTGGTACATCGAGGCTCCTGTGGTTAACTTAAAACCCGTAAGAGCTAGAGTTAACACCTCAAATATTACATAAAATGTAGAACTGATTTATATTTCTGTACTACTTTTAAATTAATGATTTACTTACTACTTCAGCATCTTATACTGTCCATGAAATCATATTTTTAAGTCAGAATGAATTTTAAGCCAAGTTAGAATTTCTTAAATCAAGAACCTAGTCCCTAAATTCAGATTCGTTCAAAGGTCTAGTGGTTTTATCTATTGTGGAAACTAAAATGGAGTCATTTTTGGGATTTTTCTTATATTTTCCCAACAAAAATAAAATTAAGGTAGCAACTCCTTGAAGCTCATTTCCAAAACAGACTTGAACCCGAAATAGATTTCAAAACAGAAATGAAATAACTTTTTTAGTAAATTGAGAAACATAACCTCCAGCCGGCCAAGCATTCTGGCGACGTGAAACCGAAACACTATTATTTTTCTTCGCTCCAGAGCAAGAGGGGGCGACCACCAGACCTCTGTGGCACCGTCCTTGGGCAAGGCGTCATAGCTAGTGACTCCATCGGAGACTTATCATTTTTCAAAATGAAAAAGAGGACTACTAATTGATTTTTAAAAAATATTTTCAAAAGAAATTTGAAACTGACTTTGCATTTGCATCAAGCATTACTACATGGACTCCTTATCTGCTACTAATTACGATTTTTGGCCTAGACACCAACTAGCATCGAACTAGCAACCCTCTTTGGGTATGTTGGGAGATAGCGAAAGGATCCAACTCGCGATGAATCCCTGATACTTTCAGGGAGTTATGTAGTACCGTTTGACCCATGCAAGTGGTTAGGTATATTGTTGCTTTGTGAGACTTTGATTCAGCCCATCCACTTAGCCTTATGTAATTAACCACTAGAACTCAACTTCTTTTAGGGCCCATGTACCATAATAATCAATTATTATGCTCATGAAACCAATTTCCTCATGCAAGCATGCATATCATGCACACATATGGTAACATATAGACTATGTCCCCCAAAAAACTTGTGAACCTAAAGTCAAGAGTGAATAGTTGGAACCTAAGCAGTCACAAACCAAGGAAGCAAATCCACATAAGTACAAACCTTACATGTATTTGACCCATTAAGCCATTACCATGTCTACAAATAGTGAACCTGATTCACTGAGCCGTTACCATATACATAATTAGTGAACCAACCCACTTAGTCGTTACCATATCCACAAACAGTAAAACCATACCCACTGATCCATTACCATATCCAAAAATAGTGAAACCATACCACTAAGTCATTACCATATCCACAAATAGTGAAACTAACCTACTGATCTATTACCATGTCCACAAATAGTAAAACCAACCCACTAAGTCGTTACTATGTCCACAAACAGTGAAATCGACCCACTGAGCTGTTATAATGTCCATAAATAGTGAAACTGGACCACTAAGCCGTTACTATGTCCACAAGTAGTGCACCTAACCCACTGATCCATTACAATGTCCACAAATAGTGAACCTGACCCACTGATTCATTACCATGTCCCTAAATAGTGAACCCACCTGCTATCCCACCTACCTAAATAATAAAATTGACTTGCTATCCCGTTAACCTAAATAGTAAAACCGATCTATTGTCCTATTTACCTAAACACTGTCCCACTCATATAAATAGTGAAACTGACCCACTTACCTATACTAATGAAGCAACCCACTATCCCACTATCCTATCAGGAAATGACTTTGTTTACCTAGTCCACCACCCAAAAGTTGTGAAATAGATGCACATTTATGAAAATCAATCTAGCACCCTTTTATGATCCTAAAACCATAAATGTCCTGCTTGCCACCCTTGTCAAAAGACAAGAAGACACCTTTTGGGCTGCCTTAGAGGCAAATAGAACATTTTTGCTGAAATCCTAAACAAACAATGCCAGTCCATCATCCATGAAGTCAAAGAAATGTTGGAACAAAGCCCTGAACCTCCTCCACTTCCTTAAAATTTTAATCCATCTACCTCAACCCCTCATGTTATTAACCTAACTAATAATGAAAAAGCCCCTGAAAAATATCCTTATACACTTTACCTCTCATACCACACCTAATTCCTCCCCACACCTTTTCCAGGGAATAGATGAGCTTGTTACAATTGAGGCCCAAAAACTTATAGAGAAATCTGAAGCTATAAAAATAACCATTAAGAACTTAAAGAGACACAACGACCTGATAGATGTGGACTTTTTTGCCTTGTTCCCCAATGCCAAGCTTCCCTCCAAATTCAAGATGCCCTCTATGGATAAATTTGATGGCACCATTTGCCCGAAAACCCACCTAAAGATGTATGTGGGGGCAATGACTCCTTTAGGGTTAGATAATGAACTCCTAGCCCAGTTATTCCAACAATCCCTCACTAGTACCGTTATCAAATGGTTTATCGATCAAGATGTCAATTTCAAAAAGACCTGGGAAGATATTTGCAATGCCTTTGTCAAGCAATACCACTATAACATTGAGGTGAATATTACTCGATGAGACCTTAAAACCACCAAACAACAAACTAGGGAATCTTTCTCTACTTTCTTGACCCGATGGAGATCAAAAGCCACCAAGATGGTAAATAGGCTAACTGAGCAAAAACATATTAACATCATTGTCAAAAACCTCCTACCAATTTACCAGGCTCACCTCCAAACACAATACCTTCCTGATTTCAAAGCTCTTGTAGCCACAGTATCCAAAATTAAAGACTTGTTCCAAAGTGGTCAAATTAAATATGAGTCTTCCACCTCTAGTTCCAGATATCGAAGAAATCCCAATTACACTCATAACACAAATAACTCTGCTAATTAGAAAAGTGGAGAAGTAGCCAGCATCTCTACCCATCAACCCATAAGACTTAAAAGAAGATCCTTTACGGACTTGGGCCTTTCCCTCACCACTGTTTACAAAAAAGCCTTGGAAGCTAAATTGATCAAGCCTCTAGAGCTTAGACCATAACCAAACCTTATTCCAAAGAGTTGGAATATGAATGAGTATTGTTAGTACCATCAATCCAAGGGGCATATAACCAATGACTGCAAGAACCTGAGGCATAAAATCTAGTATCTCATAAATAGTGGAGATATCCTACACCTAAAAAGGCAACCAAACATAAACATCAACCCTCTCCTATATCACCAACCAAATGTTCATTTCATCCAATCCTTTGGCCTTGAGTTTGATCCAATCACATTGATTTGGTGAAACTCTGACTTTTTTGGTGTCCTTGATATGAAAGATTTAATGGATGAGATTTATGCCATAACTAAAAGTGACAGACTTACTTTGCCTCCAATACAGCCCATCCAATAATCACCTATTATATGACCTATCCCTTCACTAGTTGAGAAAATCATAGCCTCTTATGAACCTAATGAGGATGTTATCCTCAAGCAACTCAAGAATACCCAAGCAAACATTTTGATATGGAGCCTAATTCAATCTTCCTTCCCTCATCGCCAAGCTTTGTGTAAGAACTTGAACCAATGTCAAACTCCTATTGATATCTCCTTAGAAACTCTGGTTGTTTCTCTCACTAACTCCATAAAAGCTATAACCATCTCTTTCACTGAACATGACCTACCAATGGGAAAAACAAACTATAACAATGCTCTTTATATTACGGTCCTAACCTTGGACAAGATAGTACTTATAGTTTTAATTGATAATGGTTCGCCCTGAATGTATGCCATTTGAAGGTGGCTAGTTGTTTGGGCCTGGAAGCTTCTGATTTTACTCCCTCCGACCAGATAGTGAGGGCTTAAGACGATACCAAACAGAAAGTACTTGGTGTAGCCACCTTGGATGTGTCCATTGGCCTTATCACTAGTCTTATTCCTTTCTAAGTTATTAATGTACCCGCCTACTTTAACCTTCTCCTAGGTAAGCCTTGGATTCACCAGGCTAGAGCCATTCCTTCCTCTCTCCATCAGAAGTTGAAATTCCCTTATGGGACCTCCATCATCACAAATAAGGATGACATGCATGGAAAAATGAGGTCTTACCTACCATGCCAATTTTGAAAACCAACTCGAACTAACTGGGATGCCGTTATTAGGGTTCTCATTTGATATAATCCAATTCATCCAAGAAGAAGAAGGTAAAGAGATGGTTTCATTTGACTTTGACCCATTTGGAAACATTATTGTTCCTAACATACTCCGTAAAATGAGTTATTTTCCTAACCTAAGACTTGGAAGAGGCCAGCAGGGCATCATTTCTTTTAAAGACTATCCTATTGCAAACCCACCCTTTGGGCTTGGATATCAACCCCCTGAAATAGATTTGGAAGAGGTGAGACAAAGAGCCAAAGCTAAAACTCAGGCCTGTAAGGAAGGTAAGGCTTATGATTAGGAAATGCAACCTTGCTTCCCCACTTTAAATGGGTATTTTGTGAAGGAAGGAGAAAACGTTCCATATAGTGGATTCCTTTAATCCTCTTACTACCCCATGACCAAAAAACTGACCCATGGCTTTGGACTTTTCTTTGATATCAGGCTCAATTTGGAGGATTGTGAGCCTATTTACATGATAGACCTGGATTAGGAAGAAAATATAATGGCCACTGTCTTTGAATAGACTTTCACGGAGCAAAAACAAACCCTACACACATTAGCCAACCAGTCTATAAACAATTGGCACTATGAGAAGTTGTCTAATCCTGGTATCGAGTTGTCTATATATCGAATCAAGTCATTTTTCTTTCTTGAGTCTATAAATTTCCCGCGTCAATCAAAAGCAATTCAAAAATGAAAAGTTTACTCTTTTTTATCTTCCTGTGTTTACTTTTTCTTGCTTTAATATGAGATATCAAAAGATTGTGAGAAAAATGAAAAAAAAATGGCAAAGAATCAATTAATAAATAAATCACATCATACTTCATGCATTGCCACTAGTTTCATATAGAAATGTCATAATTACCAGATGTTTACAAAGGTCTAAGATTAACGTCGCACACCAACAGGGGCAACCCCCTATGCTCTGGTATATGGAATGGAAACAATCCTGCCTATTGAAATGCAAATCATATCTGCAAGGGTAATCCAAAAAAGTCAATTAGATGAAGTTGAATGGGCCAAAAACTATCATGATCAATTGAATGCCATCGATGAAAAGAGAATAAATGCCTTGTACTATATTCAGGGGTACTAGTAGCGATTAGGTCGACATTTCAACAAATAGGTCTTTGACAAAGGTTCAAAAGAAGACAACTTGGTATTAAAGAACATCAGAGCTTCTATTCATGATCCAAGAGGCAAATTCAGACATAATTGGATTGGCCCATATGTGCTTAAGAAGATTCTAATTGGCGGAGGAGCCATATCAATGGAACTAGATGGCAATGAGTTCTCGAGTCCTTGCAATCTTGATCAACTGAAGAGATACTTTGTCTAATTTTCATTTTGTAATCAAAGCATGCATTGTACAAACAAGAACTACATGGAACTGATTCTTGAAAAAAAAAATATATGTGTTGGATAAAAGAAAGAAAAGAAAATCAAGATACGTAAGTAATCCTCTTGGGGTACGGTCCAAATAATAATAAAATTATCATTTTATGCCAAAATCATTGCATGATTATTTAATTCCTTGCTAGCCTGCTAAATTGAAAACCCAAAAGGGTGGTTTAGGCAAAAATTAGGGCCAACTTACAGAGTCAAAAACTCAAAAGGGTGGCTTAAGCAAAAGTTAGAGTAGCTCATCTAGTCGAAAACCCACAAGGGCGACTTGGGCAAAAGTAAGAGCAATAATAATAATAATAATAAGAGAAAATAATACAAGAAAATTAAAAGAGAGAATAAAAGTAAGAGAACTATGATATCTTATTCACATTTCATATGTCGTTCACAAATCATCATTATGGTGGAAAAATATACAAGTTCTCGTGACTCGTAAGAAATCATATCACGTCTTTACAGTTTCTTAAATACTATCTCGTCTATATATATTATATCATGTCATCCAAATCAATAAAAAATAAACAATCAACAAAATCCAAATCTAGGTCCTAAAAAGAAAAACAAAACTATAGCTAAACAGAATAGTCATCATCCATCTGTTTGAGTCCTCATCTTCCTCGAGTAAATATATCCATTCCCGTGTCAGCTCCAGATTCAGAATCATCATCAATCTTTGAGTATTCCTCTATCAATAGAAGCAAAGTCACTCTACGCAGCTTTTATGTGAGTCAAACCTTCTCATTGAGCCAAACATTATAACCATCTAACCTGTTAGTCGATCTAGATGGGCTCACCAAACACATTCTCCTTCTCCAACCACTCATAATAGTCCGTGCCACAATACCAAAAATAAGAAAAACCGAGAAAATAAGCCCATCTGGCGGCATCCCTTGAGACACACCCATCTGCCTTAAAATCTTATTCCCTAGATAAAAGGTGGTCATATAAAAACCCAATAAATACACCATGTTGTACCCATAACTCATAGGCATGAATGAGCAGACACCATACCAAGAACAAAAATACAAGATGTCCTTTCGACCCAACCCCAGTAGCTAGCTAATCTATTCATGCTCAGTGTCGAAGTAGACCCAAATCTTCCGCATCTGATAATTTGTTGATGAATATGGCATTCTAGATGAAGGACCAACCACTTGGAGGTGATATTTGAGCCAAACCTGGAAAAGCGTACACACAGACTAAACATATCAGTCAAACTTAGACTAAATAGACCAATCTTATTGAACTCAGCTAAACAGACCAGCTAACCCAATTAGACTACCCAGATCACTCAAAACCAAATCCAACCTAAGAAAAAAGAGAAAAGATAATCATTTCCTCACCTGAAGAATCGTCGGGCTAACAAAATATGGCCCATCCACCTTGCATTTGTTATCTAAATAATGTAATGTCTCAACTAGAACCAGACCAACAATAGAAGAACCCTGCCCCATCTGATCCACCAACTCCACCATCTCAATACTACCCCATCCTAGAGAACTAGAAAAAAGATAGCCTGATGCCAAACACAATACAAATGCAGCCATCCCTAGCTCCTGCCTAACCACATCCTCAAGATCACTTAAATTCGTAAACTCCTCAGTAACCATAGCCAAATTAATATAACTGTCCTCCACCATAAAGCTGGCAAAGTCCTGAGTCATCTTAAAAGACCCTGAAAAGACTGAAAATAACCAACTTTATGCTCTGGCCTAGCCAAGGTAGCATCCACCTTACTACCAAGTATTGCACTAAACTCCTCAAAAATGGGGCATAACTCCTCCATACCTATTCCAAAGCGGAACACGTGGATAGCTGGGTCCCAGAATCTTAAGCAAGCTCCCAAGAATTTACAATCCACCTTTTCACCTTTTAGTGTCAGAACAAAATTGACACCATAGCGCCCTAAATGTATCTTTTCAACCTTGTTCAAGCCTTTGACATATAAAAATAGACTGTGACCATAAAAGGGTTCCATATAGATAAAAACCCACCAAAAACCAGACAAAGTTAGGAGATTTGAAGTGAGTAGAAGTCACATTAAATGCCTAGAGGGATATTTATAGAACAAGAATCAAGAAAAAGAACAACCCTAGATCTGTCAGAGCCACCAGAGTGATTGGTGTCAATTTCCAAACAGGCTTACCAGATCCACCCAGGCCTTCTGGCTAATCCGCTAGCTTGTCTAGTGGCAACCACCAGGTATAAGGGTGACACACTCCCTCTGCTCGGTGGCAGCCCCCTAGGAGACCATTTCCTATCAGTTTTTTACATCTCGACCCTTCTTTTCAGACTTTTTGAGACATTTTCAAATATTTCCATGCATATATGAGCATTTTCATCATTGAAATTAATTTAGAACACTAACATTGTACAAATCATGCATACATACAGAGCACACTTCCGAAGCTTGTCCAAACAAAAGTCAATACATTGAACATGCATAAAAAACATCCATTCATCATCAATTCTAAATGGTTAAGATAATACAGATTGAAAACAAAAACAAGAAGAAGAAAAATAAATCAGGAGAAAGATAATTAGAGCTAGCAGCCATGATGACAACGTTGTCGGGAATCCTCCAGCTGAGAGCTATCATCTAAAAATTCCATATGGTTCAGAAGATTGCTTAAGTTAAGCTTTATCCTTTGAGCCATCCTATAAGTGTGATCAATCCACTCCTCAGAAGGCTACAATAAAGAAGAGAAAAAGCAGACATATGTCAAAAAATAACTATCTGAAAAATTATCACCAGAGATATAAAAAGCAATGATGGATGCGGAGGAAGTGGTAATGACAAAGAAAGATTCTGGTCTGAGACCTGATGGACATAGAGTACACCATCTCGACTCATATATAAGACCTCTCCAGTCAACCAATAATGAGATCTCTAGAGGGAATCATCTGAAGATGATCCAACCTCCATATTGGGTTCAAGGCCAGTGGGTGGTATAGGATCAATACCTGGTGCAGGAAATTCAAAAGAAGCAACAAAGTTTGGATAAGATAAAAACCTAGAAGACTGCCTGGTAGGAGGCCTAGAAGATGAGCCCACTATCATTTTTCTTTCTAACTGCCTACTCAGCTCATCAAATGAGTCCGACAAAAGTCAATATAAAAGCCTTCTGAAAGGTGAAATCATTCCTAAGTCAGTCCCCCGTATGAGTCCTCAAAGTCACAAATCTTTAAACACCAAATGTATGTCCACTGAAGGATGAGCCGGGATCACCGTCCTACTAATAGTTTGGGCAATTACTCTTTCCCCCAAATAATACAGCCGATAATATGGAGATCACAGGAGCACCTGATGCTCAAATAAGTCCCACCACAACAATAGATTTGACAGCATCATCAACAATATCTCCCTGTAAGGTTGAAATATGACATGCACATCAATAATGAGTAGTCATCAGAGCACCAAAGAAGGATCGCAATGTCTGAAAGTTGCACTTTCCAGTTTCAACCCAGTTTTTTCGACTCCATGAAAAACAAATCAAACCCGGGTGACTTCAAATTAGGCCTAATTAAGGAAAAATATTCATATACCTAAGCCTGAACAGATACAACCATCAATGATATTGCAAGCAGACAACAATTGATCAATCAGAATGAGCATAAGCAATAAAGTAAGAAAGACAACAGAAAGAAAGGCTTACCTCCCAAATGAAACAGATTCTCCCATATGAATGGTAAGAGCCACGGGAAAGATAAGTCATCTCCTAGTACATGGTGCTCAAGACCGCACCACCCCAATCATACTCAACCACAACTGATAAATTTTCCAAACTCTTCAAAAGGTTTAGGTCCACAGTGTCACGACACATGTGGCCAAAAGTATAACCAATAATGAGCAGTAAGGAAAGGCGTGCCATCATGTCAACATTCTTATCAATGGCTGCCAAGTTTATATGCATTTTCAAATAGTCTAAAAGCCAAGACTGAGAAACAATTGTGTGAGTGTTCGGAGGAATATCACTCAAGAGTTCAAACAATGACTATGGAGTGTACTCCATTCTCCAATCATCACAAAGGTCTAACAACCTAGTAGTGAAAAGTGTTGGTGGTATCCCACCATCTCTCAGCAAGAGCCTTTATCAAATCAATATAGCTCTCACCACCCATGTCACAATCTAAGAAGAAATTGAACTCAGTTGGCTCTAGTGCCTCCCTCATACGCATATCCTCATATTATGGATACCACCCCGGCTTTTAAGATCCTTATGCTGCAATAGAAAAAAAATATAGTGTTAATTAGCCGAGCAGAGTGGCAAATAGAAAAAATAAAGTGTTATTCAGCCGAGCAGAGTGGTAAATAGAAAAGTCAAGTGTTAATTAGCCGAGCAGAGTGGTAAGCAGAAAAAATAGAATGTTAATCAGCCGAACAGAGTGGCAAGTAGAGAAAGTATAATGATAATCAACCAAGCAGAGTGGCAAGTAGAAAGTAGAATGTTAATTAGTTGAGCAAGGTGGCAAGCAGAAAGTAGAATGTAATCAGTTGAGCAGAGTGGCAAGCAGAAAAAGTAGAATGTTAATCAGCCGAACAAAGTAGCAAGCAGAAAGTAGAATGTTAATAAGCTGAGTAGAGTGGCAAGCAGAAAAAGTAAAATGTGAATCAGCTGAGCAGAGTGGCAAGCAGAAAAAGTAAAATGTGAATCAGCCGAACAGAGTGGCAAGTAAAAAGTAAAGTGTTAGTCAGCCGAGCAAAGTGGCAAGAAGAAAGTAAAGTGTTAACTAGTCGAGCATAGTAACAATCAAAGTATTAATCTGCCAAGCAAAGTGGCAATCAAGAATCCAGAATAGTAAATTAGTCGAGTAAATGGTAATTAGAAAAGCTGAATGGTAAACAAACAAGCAAACAGTCAAAGAGAAAAACTAACAAGACAAATAAAAAGATAAGCAGACAAAGTAACAGGGCAGGAAAGCGTAACTCCATTTGCTCAGTCTAAGAAATATGTTATTCTGGTTCCTTTAGTAGCACCTCCGGATCATCATTTCTATGAGGCGGGATATATCTACTACTCCTGCTAATAAAACTACTAGAGGAAGAGGCCATTTAAAGCTAATAATGAAGAAATGTACTAGAGAGAGAAAATTTAGAAAGAGATGAAGATGTAGAAAATGAAGTGAAGAAATGAAAGGGAGGGAACCCCTAATTATAGATTTTTGACAAATTTCAAAATGATGAATATGTCCTGCAATTTGCCGCAAATGCAATCAAATCGCGATATCTTACTAATCTCACCTCAGATTGTAAAATCGTCAACTCCATCATGATCGCGTGAATTTTCTCTATTTTTGAACTATTATATGTCTAAATTTGATCCAAATTACTTTTGTTATGGAGGAAAGATCAGAAGATGTAAAAGAAAGAAAAAAAATAAGAAATCAATCCGGACATAGCAAAAGATGATAGGCAACCCTTTAAAGTTCCCGGGTGTTCAAACAGACAAAAGTATCCTGATTCACTACCATCCGATTTGCCGATCAAAACAACCAAATCCGATGGGGGGAAGCTATGAAGATTTTCATACCCTTGGAATTCAAACAAATTTAGATCAGACTTAACTAGGCCCTCGAAAGCTCGAAGAGTGGAAAAGATGGACAATCGAATGAAAAATGGGACGCACGCAAAAATTCCACAGAAGCAGATCTAGTGGATCTGCCCATAAGGCTTAGCGGATCCGCCAATGTGTCTAGTGTCTCACACCAGACACACTATTGGATTTAGCCTCTCTTGCTGGCGGATCTGCCAGTGGTCCCTGAGCTACCGCCACCTTCAGAGCTTCATGACACTAATGTGTCTGTTGTGAGTCGCTAAAGCCATTTGGTTTCACCACCTGATCTAGACCAAAAATGAATATAATACCCTTCAAGAACTCTATAAATAGAGCCTCACCCCTCATTCGCAAAAGACAATAAGTTATTGAGTTGAACTTTCCTCAATAAGTTCTTTCTTCTCTCCCTCCAACATAACTATTTCAATGTTTTGCCTTTCTTAGGTCCAAAATCCCCCTCTTTAAGGTTTTCCTTAGGTGTTGAAAAGTTTGATGATTTGAAGACGACCAATATTGCTCTAAATTAATCTTTCTTAGATTAATTTAGTAAAGATCAAGCAGTCAATTCAGGCTTTGGGTCGCCCCAAAATAAAAAAAGATCAAACTCCAGTCCGATAAAGAACTTTGACCTCATAAATTTTCACGAAAGGTATAAAAATGTATTTTTCTAGGATTAGAGTTTTTATTTCAATATGAGGATTGAGCAATGGGTCTAAACCACAACCCCACTTTCAACTTTACCGAAAGCTAAACCCATTTTTCAAATATACCAGAAATCCCCGATCATGAGGGGTGAACTACATCGAATCTTGATTCCCATTCAAAGGGATACATAGGCACGCTTCAAAATGGAGTGTCAGATCTAAAAAATTCAGATATATTTCCTCACATATATCCAAAATTTAGATATATTTCCTCGTATTTCTCCCACCATACACTTGCATAAGCTTGCCCTGCTTTTGCTTTTGCTCACACAATCACAGCCACTTGCCCAAATATCTATCAAAATCGCCACCCGAGGCTAGAGTCAATACCACCGATCAGACTAGTGCATCGAGGCTCTTATAGTTAACCTATAACCCATAAGAGCTAGAGTTAATACCTCTAATAGTAAATAAAATATAGAATTGATTTACATTTTTGTACTGCTTTTAAATTAATGATTTATCTACTGCTTCAGCATCTTATACTGTCCATAAAATCATTATTTTAAGTCAAAATTAATTTTAAGCCAAGTTAGAATTTCTTAAATCAAGAACGTATTCCCCAAATTCAGTTCCTTTCGAAGGACTAGTGGTTTTATCTATTGTGAAAACTAACTTGGAGTTATTTTTGGGTTTTTCCTTATATTTTTCCAATAAAAATAAAATTAATCTGGCGACTCCTCAAAACTCATTTTTAAAATAGACTTGAACCCAAAACAGATTTCAAAATGAAAATGAAACAACTTTTTCAATGAATTGAGAAACAAAACTTCCAGCCATCCAGGTATTTCGATGACATGAGACCGAAAACCCATTATTTTTTTCACTTAAGAGCGAGAGGGGCCTACCACCAAACCTCTACGGCACCATTCTCGGGTGAGGCCTCACAATGCTAAACCCCCAAATATAGTATTACAAGAATTCTAAATTTATTTAAAGCTTATATGCCTTCATTGAATGAGGATTCAAATCTATGCTTAGAAAATTCATCAATTCAAGTCTTATGATTCATAAATCAACACATATGATGCATATTAACCTCAACATAGGATTTTAGAATTTTGGCTCAAACTTACCTTGACATATGCTTAAGTAGAAAGACTAGTCTAATTCTCCAAATAAGCACATGCAATATGAATCACGAGACTTATTTTACAACATGCATGAAAATACATAAATGAATGAAAAAGTTAATGCCATTAACCCCAAAAGATCTAAACCAAGTTTTAGCTCGAAGGTAAACAAGATTTGGAGACCATAAGTGTTACAATATATATTTACATGTTTTAAATATTTTAATATATATATCTATGATTATTAATAAATCATAAAAAAGTGAACTCCATTCATTATTTAATAGCTATTTAATTGCTAATAATTTTTATAATAAGTTTATTTTCTTTATTAAGAATGAGAACTTATGATTTAATAAATTAAAAATTAATATTTAGTAAATAATAGTAACTACTTATTAGCTATGTTGGATCCCATTGTGTTTAATGTTGATTTTGATAATAACAAAATAAATCAATGTGTTAATTATGCTAATAGTTTATTTGAGTTAGTTATGGCATGAGAAATCATGACCATTGCTAAATCATAGGTTTAACACATTTGAAAGATTGCATATGTTAAGAGGGAGCATGCCTTGAAATATGCAAAACAAGCAAAATCATAAAATTGCAGGAAATGCAGAAGTAGCAAATGCTACTGAAAGAGTAACAGCCGCGACGAAGGAGTCTCAGGGCAAATAATTAGTAACAGTCACTACTAAGAAATTTAGAAGCTCAGATTCAAGACTAAAGACAAGTCGCAGGCACTACCTGAAAGTTATAGCCGCGACTAAGGACTCCAGAAGGTTTAGAAGCTCAAGTCCCAGAATAGGGCAGAATTGACAGCCGTGAATTTCTAGTAGTAGCTACTAGAAATTGGTTCGCAACCATTACCATAGAGTAGCAAGGGCGATTAAGAAGTCTAGAAGATCCAGAAGCTCGGGGTCTAAGATGAGGTTAAAGTTGTAGCCATAATTAGAAAGTAGCAGCTGCTACTAAGAAGTAATCAGAGGTCCAGTAGCTTTGGCCTTCAACAGGGCAATATTCGTAGGCATGACAAGACTGATCATAGGCACGACTTGAAGAAGATTACAACCACAAATGGGGAGTAGCTAATGTGAAGTTCATCAGCATCCGGCAAGTCGTGACTGTGACAAAAGAAGATAAAAAAAAATTAGCCATTGGAAGAGTTATGAACTGCATTTATGAGCATTTAATAAGGCAAAATGACTTTGGTTTATGGTTGGGTATAAATATGAGTTGGTAGAAAGCTTAAATGCAAGAGAACAATCTTTGTGAAGCATTTATTGAGCTATTGCACTAAATCATTCATATTTATAGCTTAAAGAGTTGAAAATTTGTAAAACAATTACTGTAAGTTATTTATTGTAAATCTTTGAGGTTGTTAAGACTCATTGATTATTGAGAGTTTGGAAAAAACTTAAAAAGGGATTTTCTTCTTCTTATCTCTTATATTTCTTAAGGGTTTGAGTATGAGCCTTAGGAAAATACTTGTATAGATTTGAGTATGAGCCTTGAAAAAATACTTGTAAAGGTTTAAGTGTGAGCCCGTGAAAACACTTTGTAAGATTTGAATGTGAGCCTAAACACCTGAGTTTGATCTTGCACCATAAAAAAGATCAAGTGTGATGTTGAGGAGTGGATGTAGGCAAAGAGTTGGTCAAACTACTATAAAATCTTATGTCTCATTTTCTCTTCTCTTCCTTCATCAATATTTTTATTTAACCTTAATTTTTAAACACCAACTAATTCACCCTCCTCTTGATTGCCAAAAGGACTTTTAATTGGTATTAAAGATTTGTTTTTATTTTTATCAAAGATTTAACAATCTTGGAACAAAGATCATGGCAACTCAAAGAGTTGATATTGTTGAAAGATGTTCAATCATGAGACCACCTTATTTTGATGACATCAACTATCCTTATTAGAAAAATCATATGAAAATCTTCATGGATAGTGATGGCATTAATTTATGGGATGTCATTGAAGAAGGGCATAGGTTCCTACAAATATTGTGGATGGCATTGTAATCAAGAAGCCCAAGAGTGAATGGACAACCTCAGAGAAGAAGGCTAATGGGAGAAATCGAAAAGTAATGTACATTCTTTATTGTGCATTGAGTAGAGAAGAATATGAAAAAATCTCCCATTGTATTTCCGCCAAACAAATATGGGATCCTTTGGAAAACACTCATGAAGGCACCAATCAAGTTAAAGGTAAGAAAATTCAAATTCTTACTCGGAGGTTGTACCAAATGCACCCCGATGTAAAGGTGTCTGAAATGTACAATCGCCTCATGGTGATTGTTAATCAAATGAGGAAGTTAGGGAAGATATATTCCCTTGAAGACATCAATTGCAAGATCCTAAGAGTCCTCTGTAAGAAATATTACGAAACAAGAGTCACTTCTATTGAGGAAGCTAACAACTTAAATACCCTACCAACCGATAATTTGATGGGTAAGTTACTTACTCATAAGATCACCTTGCCTCAAGGAAAAGTTGAAGAAAAGAACAAAAGTTGGCTTTCATTGTTTCAAATGAGACATCTATAAGTGGAAGTGAAGAGGAGGAGAACGATGAAGACATGGCTATGCTCACACTTAAAATAAAGAATTTAATACTTAGAAGCAAGAAGCCATATAGGAAGCAAGACTACAAAAAAATCAATCAAGTGAAGTGCTTCGAATATGACAAGTATGGTCACATTAAATCTGAATGTCTAAAGTTAAAAAATAAGAAGAATTTCAAGAAGAAAGTTTTGGTAGCCACTTAGGATGATTCAAGTGACTCAGATGATGATGATGAAGAAGCTAGCAAGGAGGAGGTTGTAAATATATACTTCATAGCAACCGATGAGGATACTTCTTTAAATGAGGTAAATAATTCTGACCTCACTAATAATGATGATGTTATGCAAATAATGACACCATTGCTTTCAGAGTATCATAATTTACAAAGTAAAGGTAATTTGAAAACAATGTTAAATAAAATTTTGAATGCATATGATGGTTATGTAGATGAAATAGCCTTTTTGAATGCCTCTAAAAGTGAATTAGAAAAAATTATCATTCAAAAGACTCAAAGTCTTGATGATATGTTTAAAGAAAATAAAAATTCGAAGGATAAATTGGCTTCTCATTATGAGTCTATATCCAAACTTTGTAAGGGCAAAGATAAGTTAGATGAGATTCTTGAATCTCAAAGGTGTCTAACTATTAAGTTTGGACTTTGATATAGTGAAGGAGGTGAGCCATCCACCTCCAATACCACTTTTGTAAAGGCATCTAGTTCCACTATACATATGACATATACGCCTTCACCCAAGGTTATGATACCTAAGAATGACATGCCCAAGGCATGAGGTCAAAGAAGACCTTCATTTGCATACAATATACTAAGACCTCACCATAAGTTTAGACCTCATTTTAGGCCAAGAAATAATGTTCATCATAGAATGAAATGTCATTATTGTGGTTAAGTTAGTCATACCAATTATATATGCTATGTTAGAAAACTGCATGTAAGGTATATTGATTTGAATGATCTTAATGCTAACCCCTATGGACCCAAAGGAAAAAGGTACCAAATGCATTCTTCTATTTCTTCCATACAGAAATTTTCAAAGAAGAATGATGGAACAAAAATGGTCTATCAACCTCTATATATGAGATATGGTGCATTGAACAATGGTGTAAACAAACCATATGCATATGGAAATGGAATGAAATGTAGACTATGCACTAAAGGTTATGAAGCATTGAATAATTTAAAGAGCTCAAATGATAGAAGGTACTACCAATAGAGCAATGGTAGAAAGCCACAATGGAAAAAAGCATGAGAGGCAAACAAGTATCATCTCTTACCCTTTTTGTAATTTAAATAGTTGGTATACTATGGATTGCATATTTATTATCATATGTTATGAAATTGATTAATGGAATGCTTAAATTGTTTGAATGTATTTTTAAAATATTTTTTTTGTGCAAATTTGTTTTGATGATCCCTTTAACTTTTTTGATTTATTAAGGGTGAGAAATGCTTGAAAAAGGGGAAATAACTTTTTTGAACTCCATTATGTATTAAGTTATTCTTTTTCAAAGGGGGAGAGCAAAATCTTTTTGATGATATCAAAAAAAGGGAGAATTTGTATACAAGTGTGTGTTTGTATTTATTGTTTGAACTATTTTCCTTGTATGATTTTGTTATCGTAAAAAAAGGGGAGATTGTTGGACTCCATCATGTTTAATATTGATTTTGATGGTAACAAAACAAATCATTATGTTAATTATGCTAAAAATTTGTTTAATTTGGTTAAGGCATGAGAAATTATGACCATTGTTATGATTTAACATATTTGAAAGACTACACATGCTAAGGGGGAGCATGCCTTGAGATATTCAAAATAAGCAAAATCATAAAATTGTAGGAAATGCAGAAGTATCGGGCTCTACAGAAGGAGTAACAGCCATGAGCAAGGAATCGTAGGGTGAATAATCAGTAACAGCCACGACTAAGAAATCCAGAAGCTTAGATTCAAGGCTAAAGACAAGTTGCAAGCGCTACCTGAAAGTCGCAACTTTGACTAAGGACTATAAAAGGTCCAGAAGCTCAAGTCTCAGAATAGGGTAGAATTCACAGCCATGAATTTTCAGTAGTAGCTGTTGTTAAATACTATTATGACAATACTCCTAGGGGTGAATAGGAGTTTAAAAATCTTGAAGAGAATATACAGCTAATATGTAATGAATATGTTAATTTTAAATAACAAGTAATATTAAAAGTGAAGGGTTAAGAAATCTCAGCAGATTTATAATGGTTCGAAGCCAAATTCCTTCTCTTACGTCCACTTCTCTCAATATCAATCCGATATTGAAGTTCTACTAGAATCGAGTGCACCACTCAAATCAATTATAATAGATTTTCAGGGATTTCACCCTATAGATACTGAGTTTCAACTCAGATTTTCATTCTCAATAACAACGATAGAGATTTTTAGGTCTTCCTAAACTTATACAAAGCTATTCCAAAGTTATACAATGATATATGAATAGCTAAGACTAGCAAAAGCTAGTAAGAACTCAAAGAATAATAAATAAAGCTTAAAGAGTTTAAAAATAGAGTATGAATTTGACAATATTGATTTCACTTAGATAGTGTGCTTTTCTTCTTTTTTTAAACTTCAAATCTTCATGTATTTATAGCCTTCAATGACAGGTGATTAAATGTGACCGTTCTAGTTGTATTTAATGCAAAATTTGCCTCTAAATCTTTTCCAATGGCTATATTTAAAATACAACGGCCTTGATGTTGACAGGCAACTACCGATTCACAGTCGTGACAATTTTTAACTATCATGAAGCTTTATCTTCACGGTCTTGAACCAAAATTCACAGCCTTGATATTTTCTGCGCTAATTTCAAATTTTAAAATATCTTTAGGCATGAACAACTTTTACAGGTGTGAAAATGTTTTACGGGCATGAATAATTTTTCACGGCCTTAAAAATTCTTTCTGTGTCTTTGAGCTAAAATCATTCTTAAATAATTCACGGGCATGAATACATATCACGGGTGTGAAATTGTTTAACAGTCATGAATGAATGTTCACGAGCTTGAAGATCCTTTCTGAGTAAAATTCATACATTGCCTTGATCTTGTTTAAGGGCGTTAATAATACTCACGGACGTGAATCCCTATTTTGAAACAAAAACTTAAACACAAGTTAAATAATCATTTTTAACACATTTGTTTTGGATTTCAATTACATCATCAAAATCATTATAGAGACAACAATCTCCCTCTTTTTTATGATGACAAAAATAATGTGTTGAGTATATAAGTAAGTCAATTAAATACTCCCCCTGAGTTAAAACTCCCTTTTAATTTTAATTCTTTAATTTTAATTTAGTTTAAACAATAGCAATATTTCTCCCCCTTTTTGTCAATAATCAAAAAGGTGTCATTCAGTTTAATGCAATATAATAACTCATTCAAGATAAGAAGATGAAATTACATAAACAATGAAGTAGTATATAAATATCAAAATGATAAATATGTCAATACAATAAACATAAACATGATAAAATATGAGCATAGAACCAAAAAAGCTTAGTAATATGAAAGAAAGTAACAACTAGGATGAAGGAGGAACGGAAGAATCATCAGGTGGAGAGGAACTTCCAAGTGATAAAGCACTTCAAAGACTATCTACTGATTTTTGCAGTTCTTTTTTATTCTTTTCAAGTTTGTCCAGTCGAGAAGCAACTCCAGTTTCCAAAAAATCAAGTCTAGTGTTAAGCCTTGCCAAATATTCCAACACTTGAATTTCAAAGGAAACAACTGAAGAGGATGGTTGAGAACTAGTCAGTGGTGCTAGAAAAGGAGGATTGCGTGGTCTCTTTCTAGATGGCTCATCAAACATAGCAGCAAGCTCATCATCTGTCTCATCATCCTAATCATCCCCATCAATAGTAGCTAAGACCCATCCATCACCAACCTTTTTCACAATTCCCATATCATGAAAGGTTGATATATCTAGATGATCTTTAGGAGTGATAGATACTTTGAATTCCAGATTATGAGGAATCTCAAAGTGATTTGCAATCCTAGTTACATATATACCCAAAAGTAATTTTCCTTGACTTTTGTGCTCATATCTTTAAATGCATCTACAAACCATTGAGCAACATCTACATTAATTCCTTATCGCAGATAATCCAAAAAGAATAGCTCCTTACGACTTATAGCTCCAATGCTGTCTCCTCTAGAAAAAACTGAATAAGTGAGGAACCGATGAATAATTCGGAGAGTTGGATCACGAATCCTTGATAATTTTGCATTTTGAACATCATATTAGGTAGAGCTAAGTAATGCTTCCCAAACCGGGGAAGAATCCCAATGATTTATAATCTGGCAAACCCCACTAGACTTAAGTTTAAACAAACCACCTAAAGCATCAAAAGGTAAATGAACGGTTTGTTTTGCCTAATCTAAAAGTCATATCACCCGTGAGACTCACAATAAGTGTGGTGAAAAATTCATACACTAGCTCTAAGTGTAAATTCGATGAATAGTAAGCAAAGTATTTATCTCCAAATAAAGTGATGCAATAATTAGTGGCAGACTCTTTTAAAAGCAATCATACCCAAATCAGTAAAATGTATGCTTCGACTACCTACTAGGTTTCCACTGTGTTTAAGCACTGAAAATCTGTCAATATGATGCTAAGAAGTGAAGGAGAGACTAAAAGATAGCTTAACCGGTTCTTCTCGAACTTGGGATGCTTCACCCATACTTGGACCCTTTCCTTTGCTTCTACCACCAACATTTTTAGTTTTTACCATAGATTTAGAGTTTAAGGTAGATATTATGAAGATTTTAAAGAAAAGATCTGAAGAAAATGAGGGAGTGAGAGTTAGGATTTTGAGACAATTTGAGAGAAAGTGAAAAGATAGAGAAAGAAGAAAAACTGAATTTCGAATCTAAATGAAGAGTTACAGTCGTGAATATTTAAATACCCTCATCTTCATGGGTGTGAAAAACCATTCACGGTTGTGAAGACAAGCCCAAAAATTAAAAAAAAAAGATACAGAATGATTCTTCACAGGCATGTAAAGATTTTAATGGGTGTGACAATGTGTCACGAGTGTTAAACGTATTAACAGGCGTGAAAATCAGGATTTAAGGAAATTTTTTGAAAAAAAAAAAGACAACTTGAACTTTTGATTTTATGCTTTCATATGCATATGTATATAATTCATACTTTTGATAAGAAAATTCATGTAAATTGAGGTTAAAGTGATGGGAATATAAAAATTCTCTCACTTAGGTCTCAATTTATTATAAATTATAATAAGTGTTCATAAATCATGCAATATCATCACAAATCATTATGTTCAAAGATATCTTAATTAAAAGTAAGTTAAAAGTCATACCTGAGAGGTGTCAATCATACCTAATTACCTTCTAATAAAATAGAATGCTTCTTTATCCAAGGGTTTTATGAATATATCAGCAAGCTGCTTTTTAGTATCCACATATTCAAAATTAATATGACCTTTGGTAACATGATCCCTAAGAAAATGATGCCTTATATCTATATGCTTAGTGCGCGAGTGATGAATTAGATCTTTTGAAAGATTTATGGCACTTGTGTTGTCACATTTTATGGGAATGCAATTAAATAAATATCCAAAATCTTCTAGTTGAGTTCTCATCCATAGAAGTTGAGTGCAACAACTTGCGGCTGCTACATACTCCGCTTCGGTGGTTGATAGCGCAACTGAACTTTGCTTTTTTAGAAAACCATGATACTAACATATTTTCTAAAAATTGACAAGTATCACTTGTGCTTTTTCTATCTATTATACAACAACTATAGTCCGCATCAAAGTATCCATATAGATCAAATGAGGACCATTTTGGATACCATAAACCTAAGTTTGGTGTATTCACAAGGTATCTCATAATTCTTTTTACTCCGGTGATATGTGATTCTTTAGGATTAGATTGAAAATGTGCACACATGAAAATACTAAATAATATGTCGAGTCTAGATGCGATTAAATAAAGTAATGATCCTATCATGCTTCTATAAAGTTTAAAATCAACACTTTTACCTTTTTCATCAATCTCCATCTTAATTGATGTACTCATAGGAGTAGGTTGAGGTTTGGTTTTGTCCATGCCAAATCTTTTTTGTAACTCCTTAGTATACTTGGATTGATTGATCAATGTTTCATGCTCTAGTTGCTTGATTTGTAATCCCAAGAAGAAGTTGAGTTCTCCCATCATGCTCATTTCGAATTCACCTTGCATAGACTCAGAAAAATTCTTACAAAGTTTTTAATTAGTAGCACCAAAAATGATGTCATCAATATATATTTGAACAATTAAAATGTCCTGCTTCTCATGATTAATGAAAAGAGTTGTATCAACTTTTCCTTTAGAAAAATCATTTTTAAGGAGAAAATTGCTCAATCTCTCATACCAAGCTCTTGGAGCTTGTTTTAAACCATACAAAGCTTTAGATAATTTAAAAACATGGTTTGAAAATTTTTCATGCTCAAAACCAGGAGGTTATTCAACATATACTTCTTCTTGAATGAAACCATTTAAAAATATACTTTTAACATCCATTTGAAATAATTTAAAGTTTTTGTAGCATACATAAGCAAGTAACATTCTAATTGCTTCTAATCTAGCTACTAAAGCATAAGTTTCATCGAAGTCAATACCTTTCTCTTGAGAGTATTCTTAAGCAACTAGTCTTACCTTATTTCTTATCACTATTCCGGATTCATCTAATTTGTTGTGAAATACCCATTTTGTATCAATTACCGGATGATCTTGAGGTCTAGGAACTAATATCCAAACCTTACTTCTTTCAAGTTGATTTAGCTCTTCTTGCATGGAAATTATCCATTGATCATCTTCAAGTGCATCCTTGATGTTCTTTGGCTCAACTTGTAAGAGAAATGCAACATGCTCACAAATGTTGTGGACTTTTGATCTTGTTTTCACTCCTTGAAGCAGATCACCAATAATTTGAGTATCCTTAACCTCATTTCTCACTCTTGGATGATGTGGATCTTTGTGTTGATGTGTGGACTCAATTAAGTCGATTTATTCATTCTCTTTGGAGTCCTTGCCAAAACCATGTTATGCTCATCATGCTTATCTAAGGATAAATCTTCCATCATTTTTTCTATGCTTTTGTCTTCTTTATTCCTGTCAATATCCTTAGGAGGAAATTCATCAAACATAACATATACATATTCTTCAACTAAAAGAGTTCTTTTGTTGAAGACCCAATAGGCTTTGGAATGCATAGACTAACAAAGAAATAAGCTTCTTCTAATTTGGCATCAAATTTTCCTAGGTTATCTTTTCCATTATTCAGAATAAAGCATTTACATCCAAATGAATGAAAATATGTAACATTAGGTTTTCTTTCTTTCCACAACTCATATAAGGTCTTTTTAAGAATTGGCCTAATCATTGCTCTATTTAAAATGTAGCAAGAAGTACTAACAGCTTCAGCCCAAAAGTATTTAGGCAAGTTGTCTTCACAAAGCATAGTTCTTGCCATTTCAACTAAAGACCTATTCTTCCTTTCAACAACACTATTTTGTTGAGGAGTCCTAGGAGCTGAAAAATTATGAGATATGCCATGCTCTTTAAAATAATTTTCAAAATCTGAATTTTCAAACTCTTTTCCATGATCACTTCTAATACTAGAAATAACATATCCTTTTTGAGTTTGTAAAGATTTTAAAAGAAATGCATCATGTTTTTTAGCAAGAAAAAGTACCCAAGTGAATCTAGAATAGTCATCAACACAAACAAGACAATAATGCTTTCCATCAAGGTTTGCGATTCTAGTTGGATCGAAAAAATCAATATATAAAAGTTATAAAGGTCTAGAAATTGAAACAACATTTTTTAATTTAAAAAAGCTTCTAGAATGTTTGCCTTTTGCACATGCATCGCAAAAACTTTCTCTTTTGAAAATCAATTGTCACACCCCAACTCCAGTGGTGCTACGGTCCTAGGGCGAGGGTAGGCTTAAGGCCACCATAAACCCGTAGAACTCACAAATCACAATTCTCATTAATGTCAGATAAATTATAACATCATATAATTTCCATATTCATACATATGATCAAAGGGATTCAATCATATCCTTCTATATTATTCTATATCTTTCTATTGTTCCTTAATGATAACAAGGAGACATCTCTCATCAAAGAGGAACAAGAGTATCCAAAGGATAACATTCATACATCAAAATATTCTAGTATTTCCAAAAGACTAGCTACGGAGCTCTAGAATGTACTCCAATACATATTA
>CANXYC010207988.1:0-15305 GCA_948193065.1 Aleurites moluccanus | reverse complement strand
CAACTCTAGGCCTAAAAATTAGGTCATATAACATGCATATATATATATTCCATGCATTCACATATAATATTAACACATCATAAAGAAAGGAAAATAATTTCCCTAAAGGTCCCTATTAGGATTTAGGCTAAGGTGTTACACATTTATTACTTATAAATTTTATAAAATTTTTGCCAGAGTTCCCTTTGGAATTTTAATGATATTCCAGAACCAAAATCGGGTCTTTCAAAAATTACACAATCTGCACTAAAATTATTTTTACACTCCCAATAATTTACCAACTTTATACCCTCAACTTCACAATTTCACAAATATACATCAATATAATACTTAATAATCTAATTATACACAGTACCATGGAGCTCTAAGAGTTAACACTCACGACCTTTAGAGAATAAAATTCTATCTTGATGTATTTGACATTCCAAGTTAGAAAAGAAACTGACTTGGAATTAGTCTTCTCTATCTCATTCCTGTAAAAATTATAAACCACAATAGGGTGAGTATAAAAATACTTAATGAGCATGTATACATCATTAAGCAGGCGATATAAACTTATGATAACAAAAGTTGTTAATGATAGTCAAGTATCAATAAATACGATGAAGAATATCAGTATATTCAATTTACATGTCAAGGTTAATTAATTTGCACACCAAATATCTTTGGGAGTTTGGAATAGGTAACAATCAAATCGATAAAAGATTGGCCATCATTGTTAAGCAATAAGATATAAGCTTGGAATCAATGAACAGATATACCATACTCGTATTATGTTGATAAGAGAGATAATGGGCCAGAACAATATGGACTATATGTAAACATACAGTCTATAGTAATATCAGTATCAATAAGCATAAGACTGGTTAGATCTTATGGCTAGGACCAGAACCCTTCCCAGCTAGGGCATTAGTAAATAATGTGCACATTGCCGATAGTATGTACCCACTACCCTGTCGGAGAGGCAGCTATGTCAAATCCACATGTAAAATAGGTCAATGGAAATCAATAATAATATTAAATATTCATTAGGAACATTATGACACAATGGCTTTCGATTTATATATATGGGCTTACTGGTCAATCAATATCAATACATTTCATTAATCATGTATTATTTTCTTTAATTGATACAAGGGTATCCATTAATAATAAATTTCAAGGTATACGATTAAACATTTGGTATGCATACTTTTGGAAACATTTGGGTACATGTTCAATAAAAAAACAATAAGCTTTTCAAGATTAATAACAATCAATGAATATGGATAAATTTCAATCTTTAGGAAGATCAAAGAATGATCAACAATAACAAAGTGACATTTAATCAAGAAGGAAACATACTCATTAGGTCAACAAATCAAAACATGGGTATGCATAATGATGTATACATTACTCACCTCGCTAATATATTTACTTTTCACTCTTCACTTCTCTACTTTGATCTTCCAATTATATCTTCTTCAATATTCGAAGCTTGAATTAAATACTTGGATCTCATCCTCTCTTTTCTCCATCAAATTACTTGAATACAATTTTCCTTCCATCTTTCTTCATCACTCTTCTTCCTTTTTCACTTCTCTAGCTATTTTTGGTTGAATTCTTTGGAAAGATTAGGAAAACATTTTTGGTCATTCTCTTCTATATATGGTTCGGCCACTTCCTTGTTAATAGCTATTCTCCTCCTCTTTTTCCATACACTAAAAGCCAACTTAAAAGAAATGAAAGAAATGGAAAATTCTAGATTTTGCCACATGTTTCATTCCTATTAAAATAAAAGAAAACTCACTAAATAAAAAATCACTTTTTTAAATCATCATGACCGGCCACCCTTTTTTGATTTCTCTAGAATTTTTGTTTTGATTTAATTGGTGGGTCCTGCATCTTTCAATTATTGCACTTTGCCCATATTTTTTTTATTTGCATTTTGAGCTCAAAACTTTCTGTAATTTATTCTGTCTATTCTGTTTAGATTCAACCTCAAGTGTGGGAAGTGAAATACCTTATTTTAAGTTGTTCAATCCTTTAAAAATAGTTCTAGGTCATTTCTAGATCCCAAGCAGTGGATTTTCAAAATTGCCCCCAAAGTTGCCTTTATTTATAATTTTTCCATTACTCTTATTTTTCAGTGTTCCAAAATATTTTTCAACTCTTTCTTTTCACCATAATTTCAAATAAAATTAATCTATTTAATCCCCCCAAGTTTGGGTCAAAAATTCTAAAATTAGCCAGACCGCTATTTTCCCAGCAGTGTTCTCGATACTAATGATTTCTGAAAAAGTTTTGCATTTGCTTTCTAACTATGTCTCTAAAATTATTTCCCATCATTTTAATGCTTTTAAACTATAAACCAATTAATTCATACAAGATGGGGCTTCCTAGGGTATTACACCTAAGTTGAAGTTGTAAGAGATGAATCTTTGAATTAGTATTAGTTAATGTTAAATAAGGTTAGATTATATTAATTAATGGCTAATAAATGGATTATATGTGATTGGTTTGATGTAGAAAGCAAGGAATTGGAAAGTTGCCATTTTTGTCTACTTTGAAGACTTTGGTGGCAAAGTGTGCAATTCAAGTGATTTGAAGTGCTAAGTGAGTTTAATATATATCATTTCTTATGCCTTAAGTGTTAAATTGAAGTTTGGAAACTTACCTTGAAAGGCCATGTTTGGCTGAACCATTGTTGGCCATTGTTCCTTGAATTTTTTTCTTGTTTTCCTTTAGTTTTCCATGCCTATTTAATCCTTCATATATTGTTTATTGATAGAAACCAAATGCCTATTGTATAACCTATATTGTGTACTTGTTGATTGATATTGGGGCAATTTCAATGTTGCACCAAAACCTTGCCAAAATGTCTATTGTTTATTGCACACCAAGTGTTCGATGAATTGCCTAGTTCAAAATCCATAGGTCTACCATCGATTTCAACTATAGGCCTACCTCATGAATACCATCGTCGCCAGTGACATTGGTATGCCAATTGAGCCAACTTCTCGACTTGATTTTGTCATGACCCGTTTTCGGATCACGAGGCGACCGACACCCGTAGAACCCAGTATCACATGCACAATCTATAAACTACAATACAATATCCATTTTAGTTATTTACCATCCATTCTGTTATTTTGTCATTCATTTTGTAAATTTCTGCAATTGGCTGTAACAGTCTATAAATCATACCATATAAATATCATATAACTCATATATCATCAAATATCATATATACATGTTCATCTCCTAGCTAACCCATACATACCCCATAGAGTAGCTAGATAATGAATACCAAAATATAGAAATATAGAAAATATATATCAATGACTGTAGCAAAAATCCTCGAAAGATAGATGACAGGATTTTGCAACCTACTCCTCTCCTGAAATGGGTAAACAATCCAAAGGTGAGTATAGATGATATTCAGTGAATTTATATGCATCAACAATAAAACAGTAAGCAATAATGGAGTAAAGGTGTCAATAATACAGTTACAGTGTACAGAATCGATATCGGTTATAGAATAGCCAAGGAATACAATATAGGCTCGGTATCATATGGAAAGACAGATAAAGGGATGGACTATATGAAATCATACAATCTCCAGTAATCAGTATGGACCATATGTGAACGTATAGGTCTCCAGTAGCATATCAGTATCAGTGAGCATAAGACTGATTAGGTCTTATGGCCATGACCATAACCCCTCATAGGTAGGGCATCAGTAATACAATGTGCACATTGCCGACAGTATTTTCCCACTACCCTATTGGGTCGGTAGCTCTGTCAAGCCACATAAGGATCAATATCAAGAAATAGTATATCAATGGAATACCATTATGCAACAATGTCATCCTCCAAATCAATAAGTCCAATATCAATCAATCTATTATCATTAGGGTTCATGGCAATGTTAAAGATGACATATAAACAATGATACATGGTATGGTATTCAACAAATGCTTGGAATAAAAGTTGGTTCGGTGACATTAATCGGTAGGTCAATTGGCATGCCAACGTCGCTGGCGACAATGGCATTCAAATGGTAAGCCTATGGAATACAAAACAATATGCCAAAGACAAATGAACTAGGAATTTCATCAAGCACATGGTGGGTATACAATGGCAAGCCAATAGGTTAGGTTAGGGTAAAAAATTGACTTGCACAAATCAATCAACAATAAGCTACATTATCAACAATGGTATAGGCATCAAAGAAACAACAATAAACAACATCAAAATGGATCAAATTGGCCATGAAAAACAAGACAAAAAATAAACAAAATTTCAAAGGGTGAATAGTGTCAAGCATTCGGCCAAAATGGAGGTTCAATCAAATGGATTCTAATCAACATTCTAACACTTTAGGCATGTAATTTGATGCAATATAGACTTGCCTAATGCTTCAAATAGCCTTGAACAAGCCAATTCCACCGAATTCCTCCAAATACACCTAATAGCACAACTTGGTTACAACTTGAATTCTACACCAAACAATCCATCAATTAGTTGTCTAAAGCCTTCCAATTAACTAATTCCAACATCAATTAACAAAAACTAATACCAAATCACTTAGCTCATTCATACAACTTCAACCTAGATAGCAAAATTAGGCATTTTCATCAAATTGCATCAATTGATGCAATCTAACCTAAAACCCATCAAATTCAAGCTTAAAATCATCTAACTAAACCATAAAAACAAACAAACTAATTGATTACCTTGAATGAGATGAAATGGCCAAAACTTCCCTTCAATTCTTTGTTCCACCATGCAAATTAATGATAGCATTTGATAGAACTAGATTTGTAGTTAAGATTTCTATCAATTTTCCTTAAAGATTTTGATGAAAGGATGAAGAATTAGATGGGAGAATGGGAGAGATATGGTTCGGCCTAAGGAAGATAAGGAAGAAGAAAATGAGCAAATTTTCTAAGTGTTAAAAATATATACAAAAATCAAATGGAAATTTACAACTTGGTCCCCAAACTTCCATCCATCACATTTTGATCCAAAATCTTATGTAATTTATTCTGTCAATACTGTCTAGAATTGGATTTCAAAGTGGGCAGTAAATAAGCTTATTTTAATTTATACTTATTTATAAAAATAGTTCTGGAGTCATTTTGTAACTCTGACGGACCCATTTTCAGTATTTACCTCAAACTTCCATTTATTTACGATTTTGCCATTGGTTACTTTTCAGTGTTCCTAAATGATTTTCACTTCTTTCTTTTTACCAAAATTACACATAAATTATGGTGATCTTTTACCCCCATGTCAACTTCATAAATTCTTCTGTTGACTGGACTGCTAATTTCTCGGTAGTGATCCTGACACCACCGCTTTCCGAGAAAGTAACAAGTTCACTTTCTAACTATGTCTCTAAAATTATTTCCCATCATTTCAAGACTAATGAACTACAAACTGAGAATTAATTCATGCATGTGAGTTAGAAATTTATAGGGTATTATAGATTTGTCCAACTTTTGATTCATCCTAATGTTAATTGTTAATCATAATACTACTGTTTATTGATTCATCTATTGCTTATCCATTACTAAATTACAGTCTCGTTTGATTAAATTCATGAGTTACTGCTACTTGATGAGATTGTCATTGTATATTGATATTGATTGACTTGTTCCATGTTCTTATTGATTCCAATGAGATTTGACAGAGCTGCCTCTCCGACGGGGTAGTGGGTACATACCATCAACAATGTGCATATTGTATAATGATACCCTAGCTGGGAAGGGTTAACAATCTCAGCCATAAGACCTGATCAGTCTTATGTTTATTGATACATGATTGTTACATGTGATATGAGTTTAATGGCCCTTTATCTGTCTTATCTGTCATATCTATGTGATATATATATATTCCATTGACTTGATTATAACTTCATTTACCTTTTTATGGTTTCTACAGTTTCAAACTGTATTCTGATTCTTTATTCTGATTTTGACGAGCATATTATTATTCATTAAATATCTGCCTATTGTTATTGATATTCCAACCATTTCTTATGGTCGATGCATATTAGATCCACTGAGTATTTTTATACACACCCCTTTATTTGTTTCCCCTTTCCAGGTGCAGAGTAAGGTAGATTCCTAACTTTTGTCTTCCGAGGAATTATGCAATATTATAAAGACAGTGTAATTAATTTAAATATTGTATCTTTATATATGTGTGTATTAGCTACTCTATGGGTATTATATAATGGTATAGACATATTGTATATATGTGTATGACATATTTTGGAGTATAAATGTAAATGTGTTTATGATGATGGTATCTGCAAAAAGTTACAGAATGAATGACAGAGTAACAGAATGAATAGTGCTTATGTAGTTATATGGCTATAGATTGATATGTATAGTATGTGATTGTATAGATGTGATACTAGGTTCTACAGGTGTTGGTCACCTTTGGCATCTCCCATATCCTAGGACCATTACATTTCGAAATCAGGACGTGACAAAAAAGCAATGAGAGATTTTGCCATACTCTTCTATACTCAAAGCATAATAAAAAGTGTTCATTGCCTTTCGATTCCTCCAATTTGCTTTATTTTCCACCGGTGTCCATTTACTTTTTAGTATGATGACTTCCATATCATCAATGGTTTTTGTAGGAATCGTATAACCTGCTTCAATTATATCCCAAAGATCAATGCCATCGCTATCCTTGTAGATTTTCATTCTATTTTTCCAATAGGGATAGTCGGTGCCATTGAAGTAAGGTGGTCTTATGGTGTAACTGCCTTCAATGATGTCGGTTGCTTGGTTTTCCATATGATCTTTGATCCAAGATGATTAAATCCTTTAAAAAAATGGATTTAAAGCTCTAATACCAATTGAAAGTCCCTTGGAAATCAAAGGGGGTGAATTGGTTATCTTTAAAAATTAATGACAACTTAAAAAAATAAGGAGAAGAAGAAGAGAAAATTCACAAAAGGAATTTATAGTGGTTTGGCCAAAACTAGCCTTCGTCCACTCCTCAAAATCACACTTGAGTATCTCACTAACTTTGATCCTTTTTATAGGTTCAAGATCAAACCTCAAAGTGTTTTGTCTCACACTAAACCTTACAATGTGTTTTACAAATAGGCTCACATACAACCCTAAAGAATTACAAGAGATGAGAAAGAAATTACCCAATTATTTTTACCCAACTCTTAGAAATTAATTACCCTTCAACAACCTTGAAATTTAGCAATTAATTCTCTTTATAATAAAAAATTCAAATATTAAGCTTAAGAACACTTGAATGCTCAAATGTATGAATTAATGCACTATAAATAGTTATTGTAACACTATTAACTTCATACCAACCCATATAAATAGTCTGTAGCTTAAAAGAGGCATTTGAGTGCATTAAATATGCATTTAATGCAAATCTTCTTACTTGCAATTGGTATTTTTCTGTCAGTTTTGGAAGTGTAGCGGTGGCTACACAAAGAGTAACGGGCGCTACTAAGTAATTAGTGAGTGCAACTCTTTTTGAAATGAAGAATTTCACGATCACGACTTACTTAGTAGCGCATAACGGGCGCTACTAAGTAAGTTATGGTGAATTCTTATAAATAGAAAGCTCTACTTGACATGTAGCGGGCACAACGCTTCCTCTAATTTCTCTAAAATGCTTATATGTCTCTAAGCTATCTTTGTAGCGGGCGTTACTCCTCTGCTCGTTTGACCCTTGAGCTTTTGGATCTCTTGGACTTGAAGCTTGTGGCTGTGACATGTTTGTAGCATCTACTAATAAACTTCAACATATATAGTAGTGGAAACTTATTTAGGTAGTGGGCACTACATAGTTAAGTAGTGGGGGCTACGTAACTTATAGTGGGCGCTACTAAAATCTTTCAACTATTGTGTCTTTTAATCAATTTTTAGCGGCTGCTAATGTTGTGTAACGGGCACTACTTACTAAGTAACAGGGCTATATAAATTCTTCTCAGATATTTGCCTTCATTAAACTTAAGTAGCAGGGCTACTTATGTCATGTCCCACTTTTGGGATATGATGGTCCTAGGGCTCGGGTAAACCTATGATCTCCAAACACCCGTAGAATCCTTAAACATGTTAATCATCAAGCATTCATATTTAAACCTATTTATTAATATTCAAATTCCATTTAATAAATTATTAGTCTTACCTAAATTTTGGCAGAGTCTCCTTTGTATTTTTAAAGTAATTCCTAATATGAATAGTACTTAATTGTCATTTCAATAATTTTCTAAAGTTAGAATCTGCATAAAAATTTACACTCCCAATATTTCATCATCCTTATATCCTTAACTCCATAGTCCAAATAGGCATATATGACACTTTAATATATTTATTTTATACATATCATGTCACAGTCACATTTTAATATTATCATTATCGGTATTATTGTCTTTGTCATTATCACTATTATTACCATTTGTTATGCCTTACTCATATTGCATCAATTATCTGTTAAGTTCCAGTAACATGTCATAGCACATTTTAATATTATTCGTACTTACACATACTAGGTAAAACACGTTCTTATGATATTACACATATTAAGACAACTGGTACTACCTATACCCCAGATTATACCCATGAAGCTTTAGAGTATAAACATATTGACTCCGCAAAAGTAAATTTACATTGGAGTCTTAAAATCCCAAGCACGTAGGAGAAAATTAACTTGGGAAGTAGCTCCTTTTACTTCTTTCTTGTAAAATAATGAAATAACCACATATGAATATAATATACTCAGTGAATTAAGTATACATCATTCAAACATTAAGGTCAGGTAAATAACTATATGATAAGTCAATCAAAGTTAAGTAATAATGAATGCGATAAATGGGTGTGAATGTAACAAATTGGCATAATAAAAGGATAATAATTTTTACACCAAATGCCAAAAGTAAGGAGAATGGTTAAAAATGATAGAAATGACAAATAACCATGAAGTAGGGAAAGAGTTTCAATGGTAGATAGTACCAACAATGGTTGGTAAGTATCATATTAGTATGTGGAAGTGACAAATAAAGGGCCACTAACAGTATATCAGTATTAGTAAATTACATAAAGCGGGTCAGGCCTTATGGCTAGGACAAATCCCTTCCTAGCTAAGATAAACAATATAAAGAGTGCATTGTATACAATGCTGATAGTATTTACCTACTACCCTGTCAATGCAGTAGCTTTGTCAGGTCCACATAAGTAGTAAATTTTAATAACAAATCAAGTATTCATTGGAATCATTTAGGTGCATTGAACAATCAATAGGTAACAGGGCTTGTTTATCAATCGGTGTCAATGCAATTCGATGAACATGTATCGGTTTTGTTCTTGGTATCAAGGTGGATGTCCAACAATATGCATTAAGGCACATGATTGAACATTTGGTGTGCATAGCAGTTAAGGTATCATGGTGCAAGCTAATCAAACTTAATGTCACAAATCAAGTTCTCAAGGTCAAGCAATACAATAAGCAATTCATTTTCAGTAACAATTGATTACATTAGGTTTGGTAATTCAAATATGTCACGACCCGGTTTCCCAGACCGAGATGGTCCTAGGGCATGGGAGATGCCAATGGCGACCGGCACCCGTAGAACCCAGTATCACATGCATCATCTATAAACCACAATATATATTACCATTATTTATTATTTACAATCCATTCTGTTAACCTGTCATGCATTCTGTAATTGGCTGTAACATTCAATATCTCATATCATGCATCATCATACACTCAATATATCATCAACATAATAATAATAATATCATTATCACATATATGTTCATCTCCTAGCTAACCTATACATACCCATGGAGCAGCTAGAGCATGAACACCAAAATAAATATACAGAATATTAAAATTATACACAATAGTCTGTAGCAAAAATTCGCAAAAGACAGGAAGCTGGATTCTGCAACCTACTCCTTTCCCGAAATGGGTAAACAATGAGAGAATGAGTATATATGATACTTAGTGAATTTACATGCATCAACAATAAAATATAAGCTCAAATAATAGGTTACACATGATAAGGAATAATGGTATAGTGTAAATCATATAAGGTACAGAATCAGTATCGATAAACAGTAGGAATAGCAATGGTCATATCCAATCAGGGAATCAATATGGTGAGATAGATAAAAGGCCATGAGCTCGTAGACTATGTGTAATCACACAGTCGATCACATATCATATAGACATAAGACTGATCAGGTCCTATGGTTAGAACCATAAACCCTTCCCAGCTAGGGCATCAATATCAATGTGCACATTGCCAACAGTATGTATCCACTACCCTGTCGGTGAGGCAGCACTGTCAAACCACATTTAGGTCAAGAGAAAGGGATAATATGTCAATAGATACCATTTATGCAATGATGGTACCATCACTGTCAATATAATCAATATCAATCAAATCAAGTAATATTTGAGTCAATGACATAGTAAAATACAATATATGAGCAAGGATATAAGTTATGGTAAACAATAATGGTATGGAACAAAAGTTAGTTCGGTGGCCGAAAATGGTAGGTCAATTGGTATGCCAATGTCGCTGGCGACAATGACATTAAACTGGTAGGCCTATGACATGCAAACCAATAGGCCAATGGCAAATGAACTAGGCATTTCATCGAACACTTGGTGGGCATACAATGGCAAGCCAATAGGTTAGGTTTGGTGACAAATTTGACTTGCCCAATTCAACAAACAACAAACCACACTGTCAAACAAAGTATAGGTATCAAAGAAACACAATTAAACAAGGTCAAAATGGATCAAATTGGCAAAGAAATATCAAAGAAAATCAAGCAAAATCATAGGCATTTTTAGGTCAACATGGTTCAGCCACAAAGGGATTTTCACAATTAGTTTCCAAACAAGATAATTGATGCAATGTGAACTCACCTAATGCTCCCAATAGCCAATGCACAATCAATATCCACCAATTCAACTGAATTCCCAAATTTTGCTTACTTTGAATATCAACTTTGGGCAAACTCTAATTCTACATCAAATTATCCATCAATTAGTTACCTAAACACATCCAATTAACCATTTCTAACATCAATTAACAAAACCTAACACTAATTCAACATATCATCCTTTACAACTTCAAATTCAACCATTCAAATTAGGGATTTCATCAAATTTTGATAAACTAATGTAATTAATCATCATACCCATTCAATTGAACCTAAATAACATATAAATCATCAATCAAACTAAACAAATAAACATCCTTACCTCAAACCCCCATTTGGCCGAATGCTTACCCTCCTCGTTGCTTTGAATTTCTTTGCTCATTCCTTCAAATTAATGATAGAAATGAAATAAGCTACCTTGATTTGCTATTTTTCTATAAACTTCCTTAAGAAATCTATAAGAAATAAATTGGAATGAAGATGGAAGAAGGAGAAGAAGATTTCGGCACCGAGAAGAAGAGAAAGGAAATGGTGATAGCCGAAATGGTGAAGGCAAAATAAAGACAAAATCAAATGAAAAATTACAACTAAACTCTCAAACTTTCATCATTTATACTTTGGTCTTTAAATTTTCTGTAATTTATTCTGACAATTCTGTCAAAATTTAGATATCAGAGTGGGAAGTCAATAGGATTATTTTAATTTATCCTTATTAATAAAAATAGTTCTGGAGTCATTTTGTAACTCCGACCGATCCATTTCCACTATTCACCTCAAAGTTCCATTTATTTACAAAAATTCCATTACTTACTTTTTCAGTGTTCCTAAATGATTTTCACTTCTTTCTTTTTACCAAAATTACACATAAATTATGGTCATCTTTTACCTCTAAGTCAACTTCAGAAATTCTTTTGTTGAACGGACTGCTCATTTTTCGGCAGTGTTCCCGACACCGCCGCTTCCCGGAAAAATTTCAAGTTTGCTTTCTAACTGTGTCTCTAAAATTATTTCCCACCATTTTAAGACTAAAGGACCATATACTGATAATAAATTCATGCATACATGTTATAATATTCTAGGGTATTACATTCTACCCCCTTACAAATAAATTCGTCCTCGAATTTAAATAAAGACATACCTCACTGCTAGAACATGGATGGATATCTGCTTCGCATCTCTTGCTCGCTCTCCCATGTACACTCCTCCATTGTCTGGTTCCTTCATAGCACTTTTACCATAGGGATCTCTTTGTTCCGAAGCTTTATGACCTGTCGATCAACAATCTCCACAAGTAGCTCCTCATATGACAAATCCTCACTGAGATCCACATCCTGAACCTCCAAATTGTGCAATGGATCCAACACATATTTCTGCAACATCAATATGTGGAAGATTGGATGTACGTGGCTCATACTGGGTGGAAGAGCCAATCTATAGGCCACACTACCAATCTGCTCAAGTATCTCAAATGGGCCTATAAATCGTAGTGATAGTTGCCCCTTTTCCCAAATCTCATAACTCCCCTCATCGGTGAGACCTTTAGGAAGACATGATCACCAGCTAAAAACTGTACATCCTTCCTCTTCGGATTAGCATAACTCTTCTGCCTACTGAAGGCAGTTCTCATCCGCTCTCTGATCATAGGAACCTTCTCCATAGTCTCTCTGATAAGCTCTGGTCTCTCTAGCGGCTTCTCTCCCGGCTCCACCCAACATACTGGAGACTTGCACTTCCTACCATATAGTGCTTCAAATGGAGCCATACCAATAGAAGAGTGATAAATGTTGTTGTAGGAGAACTCTATTAGTGGAAGATAATAATCCTAGTTACTCTTAAAATCCAGAACACATAATTTAAGTATGTCCTCTAAAGTCTGGATCGTCCTCTCTGACTGCCCAACAGTCTGTAGATGGAAGGCAGTACCGAACCATAACTGGGTACCCATAGCCTCCTGAAATTTCTGCCAAAACCGAGATGTGAACTGTGTACCCTTGTCTAATATGATCACCAAAGGAACTCCATGAAGACACACAATCTTATCCACATACAATTATGCGTACTGAGCTGCTGAATAACTGGTCTTAACCTCCAGAAAGTGTGCAGACTTCGTCAATCGGTTAACAATAACCCAAATAGAATCATATTCCCTCAAAGTCCATGGTAGACCAACTATGAAATCCATGGTAACCTGTTCCCATTTCCACTCTAAAAGCTCTATCTCCTGAAGTAGCCCTGATGGCTTATGATGCTCAAACTTAACCTGCTGACAGGCAAAGCACTTAGATACAAACTAGGATACATCCTTCTTCATCCCTGGCCACCAATATATATCCCTCAAATCATGAGACATCTTGGTAATCCCTAGATGTACACTATAAGTAGAATAGTGTGCCTTTCGCATAATCCGATCTCATAGCTCATCATAATCTGGTACACATATGCATCTCCCATATCTCAGTATCCCATCCTCTACAGTGAACTCTGTCATCCGACCACTCTGAACCTCTCCCTTCAGCTTCAGAAGATAAGGATATCTGTCCTGAGCCACTTTAATATCATCTAGCAACAATGACTTCGCCCGAAATTGGGCTATCAGAGCCTGGTTCCGATCCTGCAAACCCAAATCCAACTCTACCCCCAAATCTGCTAGCTCTCTCATATGCCTGATCAATGGCCTCCTGCCAATCATAATATGAGCAAGACTACCTGTAGATTTCCTGCTCAACACATCCGCCACTATATTTGCCTTCCCTAGGTGATAAAAAATCTCACAGTCATAATCCTTCAAAAGCTTAACCCATCTGCGCTGCCTCAGATTCAGATCCTTCTGCTGAAATATATAATGTAGACTTTTATGATCAGTATATATCTCACATTTTGACCCATACAGATAATGTCTCTAAATCTTTAAGGCAAAGATCACAGCTGCCATCTCCAAATCATGAGTCAGATAATTTGCTTCATGCTTCTTTAACTGGCGAGAAGCATAAGCAATTACCCTATCCATCTGTATCAAAACACACCCTAGGCCAATCCGCGATGCATCACAATATACTGTGAATTTCTCCCCTTTAGCTGGTAGTGCCAAAACCGGAGCACTAGTAATGCAATACTTCAGAGTCTGGAAACTACGGTCACACTCATCCGTCCAGACATATCGCTCCTGTTTCCTCGTCAATTTAGTTAAAGGAGCTGCAATACGGGAGAAATCCTTTATAAACCTTCGATAATAACCAGCCATACCCAAAAAACTGCGTACCTCTGAAACACTGGTAGGCTGTGGCCAGTTAGCAACCGCCTCAATCTTCTGAGGATGTACCATAATACCATCCTTACAGATAACATGCCCAAGGAAGCACACCTTAGTCAACCAAAACTGACACTTAGATAATTTAGCATACAGCTGATGCTCCCAAAGTGTCTGTAGCACAATCCTCAAATGCTCCCTGTGCTCTTCCTCACTCCTGGAATAAATAAGGATGTCATCAATTGTAACACCCTAGCTTAAAGGCTTAGAACATAAGCTTAAAGAGGCAAACCTAAGAGGTTTCTTATTTATTTATATGTTATGTATGATGCATGTTATTGCTTAAATTGAATGAATATGCATGTTTTAGATAGTTTTACATATGAAAAAGTACATCAAAGGCTGTTAGGAAGAAATCGGGAGAAACTTGAAATTTTGTGAACTGAGGGCAAAATAGTCACTTCGCACCCCTTCAAGTTCTTATGGAATTATCACTATATTTAAAGGTAGAAAAGGATTTAAGGGAATGTAAATGATGTTATTTAGTTTATTTAAAGATTTGATGAAAAAATAAACCCGATTGAAAATTGTACCGGGTAAGCTCCTCAATTGAGGTGCTTCGGTTGAACTAAGGGCATTATAGTCTTTTCATTTGAGGTATGGAATTATACTATGTATCCAACCTTATAACATTAGTTTAGGCTTGATTAAATCTATCCATTGGATCAAATGATGAAGAAATGGACGGTTGGATCAATAGGTTGCAAATTTGCTATCTTAAGCACAATGCATTGGATTATTGGCTTTGGTTTTAGAATTGGTGTGGAAAATGTATCCTTAAGCCATCAATATTGACTTTGATTAACCAATGGCATAAAAGTATGAAAGATAGATGGATGGATGGCTAGGTTTCACCATTTTAATCATAAGATTGATGTATTAGATCATGCCATTTGATATTTTGGTGGATTTTTCCCACCACCTCACCATTGTCATCTTTTTAAAAGCTTTAAGTTGCAGAATTTCATTGTTCTTCATCACCAAAGTTTCGGCCAACCTTAGCTAACACCAAAATTCATGGTTTTCTTCCATTTTTGGATGAAATCATACTAATTCCTACCTTG
>CANXYC010207927.1:0-18598 GCA_948193065.1 Aleurites moluccanus | reverse complement strand
ATATATATATATATATATATATATATATATATATATATATATATATATATATATATATATATATTAAAACTAAAAAAAAATAAAAAAATTATAAAATAAAAAAAAAAATTCAAAAAATAATATATTTGTGGTATATTACCTTAAAGAATACCTTAAGAATAATTTTCAGGCTGGGCTTTGTTAAGCCCAAGAACAACTCCTCATACAAGCAAAATTTGTTTTCCCAAGATAAGAAGCGCCTCTGTACTTGCCAGCCAATCACAAAAAAAAAAAATGGAAGCTGTTTATCTGTTCTTCTCAATCATATCCACACTCTTCACTTCCCTTGCTCTTTCTCTCCTCCTCCTTTATCGCACTCTCTTCACGCGCCTCCTCTCCTTCCGCTCCACCGCCAATTCCGCCGGAGACACCGTCTCTATCTACGAAGGCGTTGTATGGCATGAGCGCCGCCATCCTGTCCGACACTCATTTCGCTACTCAGTTCGTTATGCGCTTTTTGACCTTGACTGCTCCCCCCACCCGCCGCCTGACCACCTCTCCGCTGACCAGGCTCGCCGAGTAGCGGAAACCACTGGACCAGTGTATTTACTAGTTGCTAATTACTCTAAAACGTTCTATATTGCCTCAAATTTTAGCAAGCATCTCTAATCGAAATTAAATTAATTTTATTAGAAAATTGACTGATTTCATTTTCAAAATCGAGTTCAAACACATATGATTATGTAATTGCTGTATTATAAATTGAAGGATATATTGTTCGATTGACTTGTATTAGGTAGTTTATTTCCGTATATTTGGATAAGAAAGTTGAAATGAAGGATTCGAATTTTGATATTTATAACTATGGAATGAATTTGGCTGATTAGGTTTTTCTATACGGTTCAATTTATAAATGCAAATAATCTCTTTTTTGACATTGTTTGACTGTAAATTTCAAATAACTTCTGTAAAGAAGATTTCAAATGCAGTATCTAAAATTTGGTTGAAGATATTTTTCATTTTCTGTTTATAAGTAAGTAGTTGTTAAATTATGCAATTTGAACTGACAAAACTGAATTAAATCCTAAACAAAAGGACCTTGCAATGTGATTCAATGCTCCTGGTTGATTTTATTTGTTCTCTGTGCAGTTTTCTCCTTACAATACCTCCCAGTGTGGGATATGAACAAAATCCTCTGAGTTTGTATTATTGCTATGGCCTTGAAGACTCTAGTCAGCATTTGAAGAAGTGCATTGCTGAGGTGTGTAGTTTCTTACTTTGTGGTCTATTTGAAAGGTTTTTTTTACATTGGGCTTTTACTCAAAATCATTATCAATCACTCCTCTCATTGAATTCAATCAGATCAAATGCCATACACTTTACTCACAAACTATGCAGAAGCACAAATCTTATAAACCACTTCAAGACCTAGTTAGTGTTTTGCATGTCAAGAAAGAGAAAAGGCTACAGCATATGTTGTTGAAAGTTGCCTGTTCTTTACATACATTTGAAATTAAATAAGAATTAAGTTATAATGAGACTTAATAAAAAGGAATCTACAACAGCTAGAACCAGATGACACCACTTGAATTTTGGTTATGGTGGTTCAATGGAAATTTTCACTAATTGTTCTATGCCATAATTTCTCTATCATGAGCCTTTCTGGAAATTTTGTGCTTTGGCTTTTATGTTAATGCAGTTTGTACAAATTCAAAGAAATAAAATAAACTTGAGTTATGGAACAATAAGACAATGAAATCCATTTATTTGTGTTCTAAAACTGAACTAGCATGTAATAGTGTATGTCTGCTTGCTTGTTGCAAATTGAGATTAGTAATTATTTCCAAAGAAGAAATGGAGTTGTATCAAAAACTAACCAAGAAAATCAAACTTTGACCTTTCTCCTTAATATGTGCAGAATAGGATTTGCCTACAGGAAGTGAATCGCTTTTTTTTTTTTACAATTTGAAAAGGGAAACATTACATCTTTTAGCAGATATGATATTGAGATATGTAATAAACAAATATGTGAATCCAATTACTACTTGATCTCTCTTTTAATCCACTCAGTCCTTCTTTTATATTGTCCAATTTCTTCATCCAAGTGTTTTTCCTTTTCCTTTTTCCCCTATTTGATTTTTTAGCCCCCTAAAATATTTTCTTGGATGCAGTGGAGCCCTTGCTAACCATAGAATATATTGAAATTCCTGCTGCAATTTATAATATGGCATTTTAGCTTTTAAGACATTCTTTGGACTATTAATGTTACCCATTTTTTTCTAATGCTCGGACAATTGGAGATGGTCAGCTGCACATGATCTTATATTTGATATGTCTAATTTTCTTTTGTAAAAGCTAAAAAATAATAGGAAGAGAACCTTTTATTAATGCATAATTACCATCTTGATTGTGCATTAAAATTCCAATCAGCATATAATCTTTAATAGGGTGCACTGGATTTATGCTGACTTTCATGGTGATTCTGCTATAGGTAACAAATACACCATGGGGTGAAAGAGTGACATTTGTTTTCAATCCAAACTCAGATTTAGTGGCAAAACCATTGCATGTCAGCCCTTTTATGGTATGTCTCAGTACTTGCTTTGCTTTTCTCTGTACTTGCTTTGCTTTTGTACTTTTTAGTTTGTTATGATTTTGTTGTATTTTTTTTTTTTTTGGTTTATTGCTTACTGCACTAATGGCAATGATAAATTCTTTCCTAGCGAACAACACTGTTTTATTTCATATATTTTTGGAAGTCCAATAGGCTAATCCATGTAATTCTCATTTTCTTATGTTTTTCTAATGTTTCCATTGGAATTGATTCCTTTCCCATCCAGATACATGCTGCAATACTCAAGGCACTGTGTTGTAATTTCTGATAAATGTTGATGCTTTCTGTTTTAATTTTACATATCATGTCTATCTTTAAGGCTCTATGCTTTAGTTTATGATGGGATAGAATCTGATGTGTCCCCATTGATGTGTAGAGCTTTCAGCTGTTGAATTGGAATACGTGATGAATTGGATAATATTTATAGGCCAATTCAGGTACAGCATAGGTTTGTATTTGGCAAAAGGAATACTGAAATCTTATTGGCGAATAGTTGAACAGTAAGTCCTCTACATTTTTATGCAGAGATCCAGAGAGGTTTGAGGACATCTGCAACATAGTCTGCTGCACCCACTTAGGACCTTCGCAATATTCCTCAAAATATATTAGCAATTGTTAGCTTTGGATAGTGGAGCTTCTTTGTTATTTTAATAGTAGTTGTTGAGCTTTTGTATCTTGAAGGTTGTTGATGAGCTCTTATGTATATCCCAAGTGAAATATACAACTAGAGTAACTGAGCATGTCAACATATTAACATGCAGATAACAGTGTCGACAGATTAAGACCAAGACAGATGATTGATGTGAGATTTGTGCAACTTAACCAAACCAAAATTGCATATTGTTTGCTTGTCAGTTTTTCAGCTGTGCAAAATCTTGATGTTTCAATGGTTCTCATATTTATTGTCAAAAGAGGTTCTTCACTCTTTAAAATGAGCATTGGCGGAATATTACAGGATATGCAGGGAAATTGGAGCATCAGAGCAAATGCTCCTGGGGACAGCTTATCTGTGTTCATTTCAGTCCAACACCCTGAGCATGGTGACTATTTTGTGGCTACATTGAAAGCTAAGAGAATCTCTTCCTTGGAGTTGGATCATAATTTGTTCTTCTGGTTGATGCCTCATAAAGTAGCATTCTGGATATATTGGCATGTAAGTGGAGTTGAATAGTTGCTGAATCCCTGAATGTATCTTGGTTGGAGTTTTGTTCTAAGCATCAACTCTATCAACTTAATTCATTAAATATTATCACACTGCCTCAGGAAGTTGCGCATCTGTTTTAGCCTTAATTGTCTACATGAAAAAATATGCTTGTAATACAGATTCAGAACGACTTGAAATAAAAAAAAAAAATGAAAAAAAAGCGGTTCACTCTGTTTCACCATGTTTTCATGTAGGCTCTTAAACTATGGTGGAAAAAAGTGCAATTTATCCAACACCCAAGGTATAGTAAACCTAAATATAGAGAGGAAGCTCTTCTACGTGATCAAAAGCTTCAATGCCGTAGGGAACCCAGATGGGACAAGGATGAACATTTGCAGGATGAAAGACTCACTCACAGGACTTATAGGGAACGACAGTTCAACTGGAGGGATGCCAAATGACCTGGTGTTGAATTCTAATGGTAAGCTTTTCATTGAATTGTATTCTGTGAGAGATTGAATTTTTTAAATGTACATTGTGCCAATGTGTTGTGTTTATCTGCATAATGGGCTATAAAACAGAAATGCAATTACATGTTGAGTTGTCCTTTCTTATATAGCGATAATAAAGCTTAAAGTGATGTTCATTGTTTCAAGGATAAAACTCAATCTTGTTGGTTTCAAGAGATCAAATTGCTACTTGGGCTAATTGATAATCCGTTTGCTTGCCCTCTATTTTCATTTATCAATAATTTCTTACTCAGTAATGGAGGTCCGTGCAATCAAATGGACTGATATGCATTTTCTAATTCTAATTCTGGTATTTTGTGTTTTGTTCTTGCAACTGTTGGGGGTTTCTGCTCTAAACAAAAAGACTTCCATAGTTTACCTAGCACCCTTCTAATTCTAATTATGGTATTTTGTGTTTTGTTCTTGCAACTGTTGGGGGTTTCTGCTCTAAACAAAAAGACTTCCATAGTTTGCCTAGCACCCACTAATGATTTTCCTTGGTTTTCTTGGCTTGGTTTTATTTACATTATGACTAGGTAAAATTTTTGCTACCAAAAATTTTTAAAGGTTCTTTTATCAAATGATTTTCCATTTGTTTGTCTAAGGCTTGAATAGAAACGTTATAATTATCATCTGAATGAATTGTTTTACTGATTTAAATGTGAGAAATTGCGTCTCCATGTTACCTATCATTTATGATAGAATATGACAAATTGAAAACTCATTCTTCATCATCGTCAATACCACACATCATATGTGATGATATTCTTCTCTTCTTTCTTTTTGTTATTTTGATGGATTCAGTACATTGCAATAGTGAACTTGGAAGGAGTGGTATTGTCTCAAATCACCCATTTTTAAATATCTACATTCAATCCTTCAGGGTGATAGAGGTTATGAGGAGGGTGTTAACTATAGGTTAAAAGTTGGATGATTTAAATGGAGGCATATGCCACAGGAGTTCTATGTGACGACAAGGTTTCTAATACATTAAAAGGAAAATACAACTATTCGACTAATTATATCTTATGATAGTGAGTGTTGGACAATAGAGGGATAATATGTATCGAAAATGAGTGTTACAAAGAAGAAGATATTAAGATGGATATGTAATTATATTAAAATGGATAAGATACATAATAAAAGCATTAGAGATAAAGTAAAAGTCACATTGATTGAGGACAATATGAGATAAGGAAAATTAAAATAATTTAGACATATGAAGTGGAGGCTTAGAAAATTTCTAATTAGAAAGGTAGCATATCGTGATAGAAAAGACGAAGAAATGAAAGAGTAAACTTAAATTAACTTGGATGAGAGAAATACTTAATAATTTGAATTAAGATTAAGTTGAGTTGAGTTAGTACATAGCAAGAGTCACATGGTAAGGCTTCTAGTGAGTACATGTGTATTATTTTAGGATTCATTCATTTCCTGAAATGAATACAAAGTCTCAAGTCGACAGTCAATGAAATTAGTTTTGTTTGATTTAGTCCAAGTCTCTATATGCATGTACTATGACTACAATACATGGAGTTGGCAGCATTTCACTGCTTTTACCCTTTTATATCACTGTGTAACAGCGTAAAAATGTTTGCTGGTGTGGTACTCGTGTTAGCGTAATACTGCGTTACTGTATGTATGTGTGTGTATATATATATTTGGTCCTAAGAAAAATAACACGTGATGATGATTATTGGTGCATGATCTTCTATCTGCGAGGAATAGTCACTTCACTAGTTATTGCATAATACTTTTCTTTTATGTGAGAATGGGTCATTGCATTTTGGCGTAGGATATACTTTGTATGAGCGTTTACTAGCATTTTTGGTAATGGGTGGTGGTTTGCAGCACACGTGGAAGACTTCTATGGGACAATAGTCGACCCGCCAATGAGATATTTTTAATAAGTTTCATGCTTTCTACTTAGCAGCCATAGCGTGCAATTGGGGTAAAATTAAAGGGGATGAATTAAAAGACAAATTTATATGTTATCTATAAAATTTCCAAATTACTTATTTGAAATTCGCTCAATCGAAATATATGATTAAGCCAAGTCACTATATAAATAATAAAAATGAATTAATGGAGATGGCTGGTTGTGGTCGCACCTCAGAACTCATAAATCATGAGCAAATTTTATATATTAGAATTGGTCAAGTCAACCAAAATCATATATAGGTAAAACAATAAGAGAGACTTTAAAGCCTTGTTTAGTTATAAAATAATTTTAAGAAAGTAGAAAAATAAAAAATTAGAGTTTATAACTAATATAAGAAAATTATAAATTATTTTTTAATATAATATTAAAAAATATTTTTTGAATTTTCTAAGTTTATAATTAATATAAGAAAATTACTTTTAAAGTAGTTTTCTTATTTATTGAAAAATACAGTATTTTCTACCACGATGACTTTTAACCTTCGGATCTTACTTTTTTTTAATTTATTTTTTAAATCCTATTTATTGTAATATTTTTACAATAGCATGTCTTCTTAATTATAACTACTAATATTTATTTTGCAAAATGATGGAACTTATCACCATTATTAATCCTTTTTTGACTCTCTTATTTCATCTATTTTTAGTAATATATATCTATTTAAATTATTATTATTAAAAAAAAAATTGGACTCGTTATAGAGCAGCTGAGAAATTAGATGGGAAACAGGTTATGATGGGAATTTTAATGGAGGAGAATTGGAGAATTTCATTGAAATAGGAAGTGGATGTTAATTTGAAAGAGACAGCTAGTTTGAACAATTTTACTGTGCTTGTGCGCCAAGGAATGTAGCAGAAAAGTGGGTTGTTTTGGTTGACTTTTTAGCTTTGTGATTGGAATAGAAATGCATCAGAGTGTGTAGTTAGGTGGCCAATTTTCTTGGGAGGAATTCTTGGCATTGTAGTACTGGGATGCAGTTTTAATTAATTAATTATTTCTTTTTATCAATGTCTAAATTAAATGCTAAACAGTTCTATTAATAGATGTAAACATTTTTCAGGAAAAAATTAGATAACAAACATGTTCCATGAATTAATACTTCTGTTCTCATTAAGCCATGTAAAAGAAGCATCAAATCCTAGAATTTCTAAGTGTTGCTTTTTTTTTTTTTTAAAAAAAATTAATAAATATTTTATAATGAGCAATGAAAAATAAAAAATTGAAAAATTATGAACAATTGAATTTTTTTTTTCAATTTTCTATTTAGAATATGAAAAATTTTAAAACAAGAAAACGGGAATGAAAAATATTTTTCACGGGTGGGTGAGACTTTGGAGGTCAGAACTTTGAATTCTTTTTTCAGAAACAGTCAATTTTATTTTCGCTAGTTTTATCTCTTTCGTATGACTTAATATTTTGGTCCTACTTGAAGATAAATAAATAATTAAACCTGAAACGGATTTCACGCTTCAGGGGTTAAACTGTTGGTGGGCAGAAGAAATTGTTTTCTTATTTATATATAGTAAAATTTATAATTAATTTTTTTTTTCTAGTGTGAAATTTCACTTCATATTATGAGATTCACTTTTCAATTAAAATTTTAACTAATTATAAAAATAAAAAAATCCTAATTTTCAAATTTTTATATTTCAAAAATTACTATACTTTCCGATAAACACAAACATACAAAATCTCCAATTTTAGATTATTATATACCATTGTTATTATTCGTAAAATTAAACTCATAATAACTATGAATAATCATAACATAAAATAGTTTATTGCAGATTTTGTGGCTTTGTAAATTTCTTTGATTTTCTAAAAAGTGTGTGAAATTTTGAAGTATAAGAAATCAAAATTTAAATCTTTAATAGCTCACTCATTTTAATTTTTTTTATATATATTAAACATAAAAAGTAATACATATATATATATATCCGAATTGAATTTAAATTTCCTCTAATAATTAGATTAACCAATAAATAATAGATATATATTATAAACAAAAATAATATTCTCTACGATCTAAAATAAATATCATAGCTATAAAATATATAAATATTAATAAATTTTTTTAAACTATTTTAACTTTTAGTCTCTTCTAATTAAGTATAATTATCTCTTTATATAAAAAAAATATAAATAGGTATGATAAAAAAATAAAATTGAGATAATAGATATTTTTTATATTTTTAAAAGATAATAAATATTTTTATTTTTTAAATTTACACTATTTATATAAACTAAATATCTATTTGAAATATTAAGATAAAATATAATTTAAATTAAAAAATAGATCATTAAATTATGACATATTAAAAAAAATTAAAATTTTTAGTCTAAGATGGATGAATTATTATTTTACATTTAATAACTATTTCATATCCAAAAAATTAATGAGCATGTGAAAAATAAGCACATTGATCACGTTTTTCATAAAACGACCATAAGAAGTTAGCTTTCTTATCCAAGTCCGGAAAATGGTGTGTTTTTTTGGGTACCTAAAAAAGACGGTAGGCCATAGATTTAGATTGATATTTGAATGGCCGAACTCCTCATTTTCCAAAATAAAAACCTATAATTGCCTGCTTGACCTGTTTGGTTCACATGAAAATTTTCCCACGTGACAATTTTTTTTTTTTTTTTTGTTAACAAACAAATTGTAATTAAGCCATATGACAATTTTATTTACATTAAAATGTTTGTGTTTATTGAGGCTTGGAACTTGTGGATGTTTATGTGGGTGCTGCCATAAATTTTATTTTGGTATGATAGGAAAGAACTAAATTTCAATTCGATAGCTTTAAATAATTTCAGCATTATGAAATAAAATATTTATTTCTTACAAAAAAAAATAATCATATATTTTTTTATTCATTTTAAAATATAATCCATTCTTTTTTTTTAAATATTAATTTAATAAATAATTATTAAATATATCATTCATTAATTCATATCAATATTATCATATATATAATTATCTTTCTACTTTTTTATATTAAAATTATAAATTTATCGTCTTTTAGTATTCCAATATAAGAATTTTTTAAATTCAAATCTCACTAATTAGATGGTGAATTATTAAATACATAATCAATATTATGACAACCAATTGAGATGAATAATTTAATTATTATAAATATTAAAAAATAAAAAATAAAATATTAGAAAGTGTATAATAGAAGTAATTTAAGAAGAGGTATTTTAGAGAAAAAATGGCAAAATTAATATAATAAATTGAAAATAATTAAATTTCTTAATTTAGTGTAAAATAAAATAGGACTATCTTTTTTTGAGCGGAAAGAATATATTTATTCCAATTAATTTACTTATGAGTCAATAATTTTGTTTTAATTCATTATTAGGTGCCATTATAAATTAGTTAGTATTAATTCAGGTTTTTATTGTCTTTTTTATAATAAAAATAAAATATTAGATAAGATAAGAATTTATTATTTTTATTCATATAAAAATAGGTCTATATATAATTAAAATGAAAACACACTTATATAAATTCACTTTTATCTGAATACGAGTATGCTTTCATTCTAAATCTCTTCCTCTTAACTGCAGCCCGATCTAATTCTTCATAGATCAGTGTATGATAGTTTTTTTTTATTATTGAATATTCAATAAACTGAAATAATAATATATATTACACAACAGAAATAACCTTTCATTTTAATTGTCTCGCCAATTTGGTTATAATTTTATAGTTTGTGAAATTTATACTTGAGAACTCTCAATTTTCACACCCTGAAAGATAATGAAAAAATAAATCTAACCATGCATAAATAATATTTTTTTAATAAATAAGATTCATTAATTTGTATCCTTTTCGATATAAATTTGTTCTTATATATATATATATATATGTATATTTTTTCTTAATATTTTTTTTGAATTATCCTTTTATAAAGTATTGTGTTGTTTTATATTTTTTTAAGGTATGAACTTAATTAAATATTACTGATATTTAGATCATTTGAACTTATTTAAACATATAAAAATCAATTTATAATTTACAACAACAGTGTATTCATACATTTTCTCACTAAATAAGGCAAGTACTTATAATACTTTGTTAACACAAATAAAGAGTATTAAAATAAAATTTCAGTGTTCAAGGAAATATTATGTTCTGATATTCATTGATATATGAACTTATATTTTTATTTTCAAATAAAATTAATTATATATATATTTTTTTTAATATTAAGGAGGATAATCAAAATTAAATTTATTATCATATCATATGTATATATGCTTACCATTATATTTAATTTTTTAATATAGTTATAGTGATGCCTAAATATGTAATATATTTAATTTTTTTCTCTCTCACTGAAAAGATAGTTTTAATTTAATGAAAATGACTAATTATTTCATGTCTAATACGCATTCATCTTAAAAAGATGAAAACTAAAGAAAACAATGGTAAAAGTTTACAGTTGGATTGAAAGGTAGCCTCTATTGGATGTTTCTAAAATTTGGTACAAGTCTGCGCCTTCTTTTCCACTTTGAAAGCCATAGTTGAATTAATACCTTCATGATTAGTGGCATTACAATATATATATTCATTAGTCTTCCTAATTATGATCATTATGCTGAATTTTGAATCTTTAATTTCTTTTATGAAAGGGAAGGTATCTGTGAAACTTTTTAGAAATTTCAACATGTATGAGAAAAACAGATAACTCAAGAAACTACCTTTTCATGTCTTGGCTTTTGTTAAACCAAAATCCATGAAGCATCCCTGAACTTCCAATTTTTAATGCACCGCCAAATTAAATTAAATAAAAAATATTGTAAAGATTTATATTAATCTTAAAATTAACCTAAACAAATTAATTAGACTTACAATTTTTAAATTGTTTTAATTAAAAGTTTTTTATTTCTGTTAGGTGAGTTCTAAATTTTGAGATTCGTACAATTAAAGTAATCTAACTTATTATTATATAAACCATCAATTGTTAGTTAGAGATTTGTGTAATATAGTTAACCTGAATTTTTTTGTTTATAAATAGTTGGCATCATCAACTTTATCTCAGGGGATTTGATATATAGGTTTCAAAGAGTTATCAATCAAAGGTAAATATATAAGTTGAATTGTCAATCTATCATCTTTAATTCTCAAGCTCGAAATCATGTCCCGCTTATCAAAAGAATATAAATGAAATTAAAAGTTTCATAAGAAAATATTTTCTAAAATGATTTGTGGCTAGAATCCTTCGGACTCATCTAGAACGAGTCATCTTTTTTAAAGTATCTCACCAAAATATTCTTTCGCTTCATTGAGTCACTTTATGAGATTTTTACTCCTTATTCTAGGTCAATCTCATCAAATAATAAGCTAAAGTCCCTTATATATTCAGTCATGTTAATACAAAGTAACAAATGCTCAAAATTTAGAATAAATCAGTTATTGATGCATCAATACAAGACAAACCGTCTAATTCTAATATTCAATTAAAACGCAAGTATGATAGGAGCTAAGCGGTGCAATAACAGGACTCCAAGACGTTGTATGTCCTATCTTGATTAAGTTCTCTGTATATTGATGAGAAAAAAATACTTATGTACTAATTAATTCTTTTTTCTGTTGTTACATATATTATAAGACAAACATTCTTATCTACTACTATTTTTAATTTCATTATATAATTTCTCATCTTTTTGTCTCATTAAAATATACTCTTTAAGTAGATTATCTTCTTCTTTTTTGAGACATCTAAGTATCAAATTATTGACTTAAGCATAAAGGAGCTTTGATAAATTGAGACTTGTTCTCTCATTTTATAGGTCAAAAAAAATTATCCCAGCTGATCCATACTCAAACAAAAGATTTTTTTTAAAGATTTTTGGATCATGAAACTCATACAGTTAATAGTTATTCTATGATTTGTCTAATTCCAAATATGTTTTTTATAGAATATAATTCCTATATATAAATAAATTAAATCTTAAAATAAAACATAAAAATTCATTACCTCAACCTTAATTTTATTACTGCACTAAAGTTTTATATTCCCTCCACTCATGATAAATATGTTAATTTTTTTTATGATATATTTCAATTTAATTATTATATTTTTTAATTTAAATTATCTTTTATCTTAATATTACAATAATATTTTTATTAAAAAATATTTTAGATATAAAAATAATAATTAAAACATATAAAATATAAGAAAATTAAGAAAATAGATAAGAATTAAAGTAATAAAAAAAATTATAAAAAAAATTAATAACCATTTAATTTATATTAAGGTGTTTATTATCAAACGAAAAAAGTATTTGTTAAAAACCGACAAATTAGAGCTCCTAAAATCACGATTCCAATCCAAGAAACAAAATTAGAAAAATGAAAATTGAAAACGACATATCTATGTCGACTCCAAAAATAAATATATACATCACGTGCACGATTAATTAAATATATATATATAAATCTGGAAAAAAAAAAAAAAAAAGATAGCGACGTGGCTGTTCTTGGGCTTCACCCCTATGAGACGTAAAGTTAGATAATAATAGTAGAAAAGAAAAAAAAAAAAAAGATCATTTTCAACGTGATTATTAAAATGGGTTTGTGCGTTACGTGTTTATCGTTTACTGCCGTCAGTGAGCTAATCTCGCGTGGCCCACACCCACAATACATGTCGATAAATGGTTCATGCATTTACATATATATATACCCAATATCCATTTCATTCTCCTAAAATCCTAACTTAATTTTCTTTCATTAATACATCTCTTTTTCTCTGATTTTCTCAATAATCACTGGCTAATTGATCTCAAGCGTTGAGATTTAACATATAAGATGAGGAGAAATTGCAATCTTGAACTCCAGCTCTTCTCCTTCTCTGATTCCGATCACCACCATCAATCTTTGTAAGTTTCTTGAACTTTTTATTTTTATTTTTTGCAAAAGTTTTCCTAGAATGAGAATTTGAGCTCACTATCTTACAGTTCTTATATGCGATTTCGTATTATTAAGTTAAAATTTATTTATAGTTTCTCAAAATCTTTATAGTTACTATATATACAAAAATGCTAATTCTAATTGCATGTGATTGTAGCCAAGAAATTCATTGTAGTGTGAAGTTAATTTTCTGATTTTTGATTTCCTTTTTTTGATCGCAGTGTGGAGGAGTCAAATGAAATCCCACAACAGCAACAGCAACCACAACAACTAACTATTTTCTACAATGGAAGCTTTTGTGTTTGTGATGTTACAGAGTTGCAGGTATATACATACATATTCTTGATTAATTAATATTCTTTAAAGGGTCAATAAGATTTTTTATTCACTGTAATATTTTGTGTGTATGCAGGCTAGAAACATTCTGATGCTGGCAAATAGAGAAATGGAAGATAGAACTAAAAGCAGAAGTGGGTCACCGGAACCTACATCACCAGCCTTGGCATCTCCGATTTACAGTCCAAATGGTCTATCCATGAAGAGATCGCTGGAAAGGTTCTTACAGAAGAGAAATCATCGGATCCAAGCAACTTATCCTTACAGCCTTAATAGGCCATATAAATGTTCGAGGAACTTGATTTGAATTTTTTTTTTGTGTAATGAAAATTAGTTACAATTTACAATTTACAAGGCTTGTAAAGTTTGCATTATCCTATATATTGAATTATAAATTTCTTGATTGATTTATAACTGCATATTAATTTTGAGATCCTTAATATTGGTTCAAAATTCCACTTTTCCTTCTCCATATTATAGTTAGAGAAAAGGAGAAAAGTTCTAGATGTCATTTCAATTTGCTTTTATTGCTATTAACAAAGATTAGCCTATTTTATTTACAGTTAATAGTTAAAAACATCATATGTTTAACCTTGAAAATAAATTTATTAAACTATTAATGACAGATGAGGATGAATTTCTGTAATTGTCTCTCATATATCAATAATTGTTACGCTTTTATGATATTTCCAACTCTCAGTTTTAAAGTTTTGAACACTTGAAACTCATTAATTTATTCAAACAATTGAATTAAAATTAACTTTACATCGATAAAATTATTTCTTAGACACATAACACTACAATAAATATTGTAATTATAACATAATTAATTTGATATCATTTGATATAAGTAATTAAAATTAATAGTAATAAACAACAAACTTATCAATAACAACAAATTAATAGTGTCAATTAATGTCTGTCAACATATATTAATAAAAACTTTTGATCATGAGATTTTAAACATATCGGATGGTAATGCCACTAATTTTTATTAATATCAAAATTTTTTACTCCCAATAGTATGATATACATGTTATTTAAAAGGAGTTGTTTCTAGTAGTGATTTATAAGGTTTCATAAAAAGAAAATAAAAAATATTAAATTCAATTTTTATAAATTTTTTTTAAAAATTTAAAACACCATGTCAGATTATGAACTAATTAATTAATAATTATCTCATGATGGAGAATATATTATAGTTAACACACCGTTATATCAGATTATTATTAATTAATATATAATATGATATATTAGATTAAATTTACCTAAAAATTTCACGATTTGTAGTTGGTATTTGAAAATATGTTATGCTTGAAATGCATTGATGAAATTATAATATTAATAAGATAAAATTTCAAATGTTCTTTAAATTAAAGGATTTAAAAAAAAAGGAAATATTATACAAGTATATTATTTTTTATTTTTTTTATTATTATTTTTTTTAATATGTATTTGGTATGTGTAGTATATTTTTGATATATATCGTATTTTTAAAAAAATATTTTTAGATATACAATATTTTTAAATATATATTATGTTTTTAAATTTTTTTACAACAGTAAAAATGAAATATTTTTATTTTTTTTCGGTATTTTTGAAAAAATTTCAAAAAAAATGAATTTTGAATGTGATTTATACTAGGCTGGATCAACAGCCCATGAATACCCCAACTCAGGCCCATCCCATTCAAGGCACATTGGGAATAATGTCTTATTAGGGCTTGCCGTTCAAGCCCAATCAATAACCAAATAAAAATGAAAATATATCTTTGCCACACGTGCACATAGTTAATAGAAAAAAAAAAATGAATCCTATAAATTTGTAAAATAAACATGGAAAAAGAAAATAATCATATGAGTTTGCAATAAACTAATAATTATGTATAATTTGTAATTAATATTTTCTTGTCACATTAGAATCTAATAAGAGAAATAATATTATTTAGACCCATTAAATCTCTTCTTTTATATATATATATATTCTTTAAATAATATCTTGCAAGTCTTATCCCATTTCATGTTTAAATTCATTTCATAATAAAATGGATCGAAACCAATATAATTGAATATATATTAAAAATCTATCAAATGATTTGATATATTTGATTTGAATTTATATACCTCTATTCTTATAAATAGTTTTTTCACACGAATCATAATATAATATTAGTAATTAATTTATGTCAATTAATATTTTTACTACTTACAGTTAAGTAAATATTACGTGCTTATTAAACATTCAAAAGAAACTCATAATTATAAACAAATTCATGTTATGTATGTAAGAAATCACTATCAAAACATAAAAAATTGAATAAAAATGAGATTGAATTATGCAGCTTGGAAGAAGTCATAAGAATTAGATAAATTAACATTAACATTGGCATGATGTGTTAGACAACAAAATCTAAAATAAATCACACTTTATTAAACAGCACAAGTGCATGAACAAATAAAGTCAAATCCTTAAAATTACCTTTCCCACACGCATACAAACAAATTTTACAGGACATCGGTCATTTCAAGACTGTGACCATCGGCTCGCCTATTTATTTATTTATTAGCCTATAAAAATCAAAATGTTTTAAAGGAGCAAGAAATGTTACAGTTTAATTTCTGACCTTCTCAAACATTATATATATATATATATATATATATATATATAAAATTATAATTGATTAATTAATGGAGCTATTAATTATTTTTGTATTTGCATTAAATTAATATTATATCTTTGATTTAATTTTATTTTCCACGAAATTAAGAATTTTAATTTTTACATTTTCTTTAAAAATTGTTTAGTTTTTATATATTTTGACAATTAAAATATTTTCTATTATCAAATGCTATAAAATACAAAACTGTTTTCTGTCAAACAAATGAAGCTTTGGAATATATAAAATCTATAAAATTTTGTGAATTTTCTTGTATTTATATTTTTATATTTGATTTTTTTTAAAATACTGATTAATAGTAGTTATTTCATACAAAACTTGATTATTTGATGTAAAAAATAATTTTCTATAATAAATTAAATTATGAAATTCAATTAACTTAATAAAATTTTATCATTTATAGATTAATATAATTTGTTTTTCAAATTCATATGCCAATCATAGATAAATTTCATTAATAAATTTTGTGTAGAACTCAATATATATATATATAATTTCAAACTACTTTTCTTTTTTAATTGTATAAATTTCAATCTCAATTTAGACTTAGGTATCATGTTTTTTTCTATTAATTAGGCTTAGGTTTGGTTGTTACCAATTAATTAATTTCAGAATAAAAACAAAAAGGAAAGACGACACAAAATCCATGTGCAATTAGCAAGCAAGTATTCTCTACTTAAAATAGCTCAGCTGAGCAGTACAATTAAACAATAAATAAATAATTGAGCTCTTTTTACAATGAATAAATTACTATGTTTGGGAAGAAATTTGGATAAGAGATTTTATAAGATTCATTAATTTTGTTAAAAATTATTGTTAGATTAGTAAAAAAAATAGTCAAAATTTATAAATTGTCTAAAATCAATGTTATTCATTAAAATTTCTTATTTTGAAAATTTTAAAATCTCGTTATCATGAATCTTAGAAGAATCATATTTCAAAAACTAACTCAAAAAATTAGAGAGTCTAAATTTCATATAAACTCTACGTTGAAATTTCATAATTTATATATGGAATTCACAAAGTTTTATATGTTAGTCAACTAGGATCGCAACACCCATATAGAAAATGAGATTTTGAAAAAATTTTCATTTTAATGAATGAAAGTATTAGTAAATTATTTTTTTATTATAAAAATACTATTAAAACTCGTGAATTTTATTTTTATTATAAACAAGTAAAATTTTATAAATTTATTAAATAAAAAATTTAAATTTTTAATTCTATAAATTTTGATAAATTTCACATATTTTAAAATTTCCAACCCAAATTATATTACTATTAATTATAATCTCGTGTAATCTGCTTATATGTTTTTATATTACTATAAATTGTTTGTTTTAGAAATGGAGACATGAGAGTGGGAATCATGAAGCTTCAGTCAGCTTAGTCATCTTCAAGTCAATATAATATAATATAATATGTTCATATGTCTCATGCTCTTAAAAATAATTCAAAATAGGATGAAATGAATAAAATAAAAAGGATTTGTAAGGCTTATAGTTTGGTGGTTGATATATTAAAGTTTCAGTCTATTCAAATGTGGAGAGAAATTTATTTATTAATTTAAGTTTTAGTGGTGGAAGTAGTTTAGTGATCTAAAATAAAGGTAATGTTTACAACACGGAAAATGACTTGCTTTTTAATTATATTCATGGAATATAAAGAGATGGGTTTGAATTGTAAATGTTAGTTTTGAATCAGAATGAATCTTATGCTTGATTGATAAAATGCAAATTCAAATGAATTTGAGTTTCCTTATATTTTTAATAGGAATGAAAATCGATCGAATATAAGTAGATATTGTAAAATTTAAATTCAATCTATTTAAAAATAAAAATATTTATCTATTATTAGTTTTATTTTAAGACGGAGCATATGATAATTGTTTAAATATTTATTTTTATTTTTTTAAAAAAATATTATATATATATATGTATTCATTTGTAATTTTTTTTCAATATATTCATATAATATAATTTATATTTCATGTAAAATAATTATATATATATATATATATATATATATATATATTAAAAAAGACTATATATATATAATCAAGTTAAATTTGAAACGAATTATAATATTACTTGTATTTGATTTGGATTAAAATTAAAAAAATTGCTCGACATCATTAATTAAGCGTAATAAATATTAATTATTTTATTAAAATTGAGTCGGATTAAATATTTGATATGACATGTAAATTTTTGTTTAATGATTAGTTTAAATAAAGAAAAAAGTCTATTCATGAATAAATATATTAGGATAAAGAAAAAGGAGAAATACATGTTGTTCATGTGGCCTTAGCAATAAAGCATTTTCCCATTATTTATTACCTATTAATTATTTATATACATTAATAGAAATTTTTTATTTAATTATTAGTTTAAATAAAGGACAAAAGTTTTATTCTTGAATAAAACTTTATAAGGATAAAAAAAAAAAAAAAAAAAAAAAAAAAAAAAAAAAAAA
>CANXYC010207869.1:0-34847 GCA_948193065.1 Aleurites moluccanus | reverse complement strand
CAACACTTTAAACATAAACATGCCTATTAGGGTTTCAAACTTCCATATTGCATTTCAACCATTAAAATTGAAAATTAAACCATAAATATTAACAACCTAAGCCATATAAACATTTCTATAACAATAAAACTTAAAAACTAATAACTTACCTCAAGTTCTTCACAACTTCAAACGGAAGTTTGGTAGCTTTAATGGTGTTTTCTTTGATTTCTATGGTTGGATTAGTGTTTAGGGTAAAGAAAACTAGCTATTTGTGTTTAAAAATGGAAGAAAACAACAAAGGATGGAAGGGATGGATTTTGGCCGAAATTTGCTGCAACAATGGAGGAGTTTTGGCTGAAAATTTGTGAGGAAGAAAAAGACAAATGGCTTTATTTATCCATTTATTAAAGGTTTGATCCAATGGTTTTGGTTCCATTGCAATCTTTGTGAAACCTATCAATCCAACCATCCATTCTTCATACTTTAATCCTATTGGCTAATCCAAAATCAACTTTAATAGGGTACATATATATTTGCCACACCAAATCACAACTAAAGGCAATGATTCCATACAATTGAGCTTAAGTTAGCTAGATTGCAACCTACTCATCTAACCATCAAATTTAAAGTCATTTGATCCAACGGTCGGATTTAATCAAGCCTAAACTAATACCATATGGTTGCACACACTTGATAACTCCATATTATAAAGGAAATGACTAAAACACCCTTAGTGCAACCGAAACACCGAAATAGCATAACGTGCCGATACGAATTTTTCGACCGAGATTATTTCTTAAACTAATTCTCAAATAATTAAAATAAGGTCATTTTCAAGTCTTTAAATTATTTTCTCTTTTTAAATATGATATTTATTCCATAAAATTCCGATGGGCGAAAAATGACCATTTTGCCCCCAGTTCACCAAAAACTCAAAATTTGTTGATTAAGTCATAGCTGTCTCTAAACCATTTATATACCCTAAACTAATTCAAATAACATGCATAAATATCAATTACATGCATAAATACATATTAACATCACAATATTAAGAAAATAAAAATCTCTCCCCGAAGATCTCTATTTAGATTTGGTTCGGGCTAAGCTAAGGTGTTACAGCTACAATTCTAGAAAAGTCTTGCACAAAACGGCGGTAATATCCGACTAAACCAAGAAAACTACGAACTTCAATTACTGTGGTCGGCCTTAACTAGTTACTTACTGCCTCAATCTTTTTAGGATCCACTTGAATACCATCCTTAGATACAACATGCCCCAAGAAAGCCACACCGTCTAGCCAAAATTCACATTTAGAAAATTTGGCATATAACTGATATTCTCTTAAGGTCTGCAACACCATCCTTAAATACCAAGCATGTTCCTCCTCACAACTGGAATAAACCAAAATATCATCAATAAAAACTATCACAAAATGGTCCAAAAAGGGTCTGAATACTCTGTTCATCAAGTCCATAAAAGTTGCTAGAGCATTAGTAAGCCCAAATGACATCACCAAAAACTCATAATGACCATATCTGGTCTTAAATGTTGTCTTGTGTACGTCATCCCTCCTAATTCTCAATTGATGATAACCTGATCTCAGATCTATTTTTGAAAAATATTTAGTTCCCTGCAGTTGATCGAACAAATCATTAATCCGAAGAAGGGGGTATTTATTATGAACAGTCACCTTATTGAGTTGTCTATAATCAATACAGAGCCACAAGGAACCATTCTTCTTCTTAACAAAAAGCACTGGAGCACTCCAAGGGGATGTACTAGGCTTAATGAAATCCTTATCTAGCAATTCTTGTAATTATTGCTTTAATTCTTTCAATTCAGCCGGCGTCATTCTGTATGGTGGCATAGAAATAGGCTCGGTATTTGGTACCACATCTATACAAAATTCAATCTCTCTATCAGGAGGTAGTCCTAGCAACTCATCAGGGAACACGTCAGCAAACTCATTAACAATCGGCACATTGTCAATTATGTTCACACTAGCTGTCACATCTCTGACCAAAGCCAAATAACCCTGACATCCATGCCTTAACATCTTCCTGGCATGCATAGCTGATATTAAATTATAAGGAGCAATTGTACAGTCTCCTCTGAAATTAAATTCTATATCACTAGGTATACGAAAAATTACCTCTTTATTTCTACAGTCTACAAAAGCAAAATGAAGAGCTAGCCAATCCATTCCCAAAATAACATCAAAATCCATAACATCTAACAATATGAGATCTGCTAAAAGTTCTCTCACTTCCACTGTAATGGAACATGAAGGAAAAACCATATCTACAACCAATGTTTCACTCATAGGAGTAGCAACAGATAATGGACAATCTAAAGCAACTGGTTGACTATCCAACTTCATAGCCAAACTAGGAGAGATAAATGAATGTGTAGCACCCGGATCAATTAATACTCGTGACTCGAAAGAACATACAGGAAGAATACCTGAAACAACTGCATTAGATGCCTGTGCATCCTAACGAGTCAAGGTAAATACTCTGGCTTGCCCTCCTCCTGTCTGACTTCGACCTTGAGACTGACTAGGTCCTCTACTAGTCATCCTACCTCCTGAACCTCTTCCTGCTGGACCGTGACTGGGCTGGCCTCCAAAAGAACTACCTACCTGAGAAGCATAGGGAGTAGAGTAGGCAAGCTGACCCACACTGGCCATAGATCCTCGAGTAAAATTCTGTTGACCTCTAAATTGGGGATATTCCTTAGAAAAGTGACCCGATTGACCACATTTATAGCATTGATCAATACCAAATCGACAAGGTTCTTGATGCATCTTACCACATCTGTTGCAAGCACTATCCCCAGTTCCAGATCCTGAACCGCTACGACTTAAACTCTGACCACTGCCACCATAACTTTGTTGAAATCTAGATGATCCCCCTGATCGATGCCTATCATGCTCCTTCCTTAATCCCCTTCTTCTATCTCTACGACTAGACAATGTTGTACTCATCTTCTGGGTCTCTGCAGCATACTTTGTATTACCATAACTGGATCCACTGGTTTGGGGATTCCCCCTGCTCTTCTTATTTTTACCTTCAGCTATTTCAGGAAAAAGCTTCATCTCAGCTCTGCGGGCTCTATCCACCACTTCCACAAACGAGCCACTAAATCCCACCAAAGAAACATAAGCATTGTCTAGTCCTGCTACAAACCGATCTACTTTCATCTGTTCAGTTGGAATAGAAGTGGGAGCATATCGAATAAGGTCCAGAAAAGTCTGAGTGTACTCTTCTATGGATTTCTCCCCTTGCATTAATCCCTCGAATTGACACATCTTCCTAAAACTCACTGCATAAGGGACTGCAAATTTTATGAACATATTTGAAAATTCTCCCCAAGTCAACTGATCTACCCGATCCTTCACATAGTTCTTGTACCATTCATTTGCTGCAAATCCCCTCAAATTAAATCCAACCATCTCTATAGCTTGCTTGTCTGACACATGCAGGGAATCTGTCATTCTTTTTACTATTTCCAAGTACTCAAAAGGATCCCCTGTCCCATCAAATTTAGGTGGTCCCAATTTAGTGCAATGATATATGTCTACTTCTGTAGATGCTTTGGCCCTAACTTCATTTTGAGTCTGCTGTTGTTGTAACATAGTTCGTGCCCAAGTACCCATAACTTTTTGAAAATCAGCTACACCCTGAACAAAAGTAGTCATATTAAAACCCTCTATTCTATAAGCCATTTGCGGGCCCCTGAACCTCAACTGGAGCACTCCTATTTGCTCTATGTCGACCTCTCCTGGATGTATTGGGTGCAACAGGCTGATTAGAAGTCTCATCAAGAATATCTTCCTCTGCAGTAGTATTTGCTCTCCTTCTTGTGTTGACCATAATGCAGATAAAAAAATTATACTTTAATTTCATCATAACATAATAAACTTCAGCATACTAGATATAAAAAAAAAATTAAGACTTAACGCTGATAATTGAGGCAAAGGAGACCTTGGTCAAGATAATTTGAAACCTAATTTCTTCCGCAATTACCGTCCTACAAAATTCGTTCTATCACATTTTCATCACTACATCTAATACCTAGAGCTCTGATACCAACTTTGTCACGACCCCGTCCAGGAATCATGACCGGCGCTAGGGAATGGGAAGGCGATATGCCACCAGAACCCGTAGCAAACCTTACCTGAACATCAAAATACTATATTCCACAAAAAACATAATATAATATTAAGTAGAGGTACATCCTCCAACAACATTATCCTAAAAGTATTATAATCCACATAGACATAACATAAGTGGGGGATTTATTCACCCACAACTGACATATTAAATATTACAATTTAGCTAACATACCGGTAATTACGGAAGTATTAAAGTAATAAAATTACATAATAACCTTAATAAAAAGTCTGTACTCTGCGAAGAAAGAAGTAGAGTTGATCTTGAAGGAAGAAGTGAGAAAGTAACCCTGAAAAATAATGAACAGGAGTGAGTGATCGACTCAATGAGCTGATATAATTTAAATAAACATGCATGTCAATAATTATTTATATAAAATGTCATGTCACAATTCATCATCAATAAAACAAACCAAATATATCACTCATGATGAGAATAGTCAGTGGAATCCACCATTCATCTATAATCCATAAACATAAATGGGGAGCCGACCCCCTCCCTTGGCTTTCTTAAAATCCAAATATGGGGCCACGGTGAGTCTAGCTCGAACTAGGCATCCCAATACTCTCTTATCCATATCTAGAAGCCACGGTGAGACCAACTCTAACTAGGCAAATCCCTGTAATAATATCATCATAATCGTTTCATAACATATCTCATCAATTACCATCATGACGTGTCATATCATAGGAATTCATATTACCTAAGTTAATATAGGTGGATTCCACGTCATTCTATTTTCATCTTAACACATCAATCACAGATTTAACATAATATATCAATTGTCATCATAATCATATATGTGCAACAAAATATTTAATGCAGAGAATGATAATTAAATATGTATAAAATGACATACATTTAATATTTATGACATGCTCAAATGCACTATTAACTTAAATTATATCAAATAACAATACAATATGAAGTATTCAGTCCCTGACTCTGTTAGAATCCGCTGCAGAAGTACTCGGATTATCTAAGGAAAATCATCAACATAATAAATTAATTAACAACTAAAAGATTTCCTAATTAATTAAATAAAATTTGGCAGAACCTCATCTAAAGTATTACGTAGCTCCCTGAAAATACTAAATTTATATCCTCTCAAAAATTATTCCAATTCAAGCAAGTATTATCCAACCGGGACCTTTCAATAATTTATTATCACATCATCCTTATCAATTCTCAACTCAAACTCACAACAATCACAAATAAATAATTATCCATACCGATAAAAAATTTTCTCATAATTACCTTAATTATTTACTTAATAAAAGACAGTCTAAAAATTATTTCTTCTACCATAATTATTAAATCGGTATCCTATACCCACATTTAATTTAAAATATGGTCTCTAAAATATTCTATAATATCAAACTTAATTTTTAGAGTTAATAAAAACTCACTTTGCCTAAATTTTCAGAAAAAGACCCGGACTGAAATTTTTCCGCTCCGAGCTCCGGTTTCCGATCAAGGCAAATTAGGTGTCAAATGAAAGTTTGGACTAAGGAGTGGAATCTCCGGAAAAGGAGGTCGGAATCGGCCGAAAATTGCTTCGGAAGGTTCGGTGGCTCGCTTCCCAATGATGGCGAGTGTGGCCGGCTCCGGCGACGGTTCGCAACCGACCTATACCGGTGGAGTCGTCCGGGGCTGGGCTCCCTCCTGGTGCTGGCAGTGACGCTGAACGACAACTGGACGGCGATGAATCGAAGAATTTTCCTTTTCTCTCTCCTCTCTTCCTTTCTGCTGCTTCTGCGATTTCTGTTCTTTTCCTTCAGAGCACGGGTCTGATTGGTTGATTTAAACCAATCAGATCCCTGTTCTCTTATTATTTTTTTTTACAGCTTAATATATATATATATATATATATATATATATATATATATATATTTTCTCTTCCTTATTTAAACTAAAACATGGGGCTAGCCTGGTGGTTGAAAGACTTAGTCTTCCTTTCACCAGAACTGGGTTCAAATTCCAGCTGCAACTATATATATATATATACAAAAATAGTTTGAAATCGATAAATCTAAAATGATCAAATCAAGTCAAATCGAACTAAACCTATAATTTAATTACAATAATAATTTTGTTTGATTTGAGAATTATTCAAATAAAAATAATTGATTTGATTTAATAAAAATCTTTTAAACTGATTAAATCGAACCGATGCTACACCTAATTAAAAGGAGAGAGAAGAAAAAGAGTTCAATAAATATAAATTTATCCTTTTATTAAAATTCATAATGAAGTGCAAAAATTTGAACGGATGCACTATTTAATAGATTAAATCACACTTTAAAGACTAATTAAGTATTTTAAAAAAAAAGAGACTCATTAGTAATATTGACATAAAATTAGAGATAAAATAATAATTTAATCAAATAATTTTTTAATAAATAGTTACTATATTTTAAATAAACAAATTAAACCCCAATTTAAAGTAAAAATTATTAATTAATCCTCAATTAACAATCCAACAGTGACAAACACAATTCACTGACAAATTATCATTAAAGTTAAAAGATTCAAAAACGATGATTTATGGTTCACAATTTAACCAGTAATTTTGACTTTGTCCATACTGTCATATACTGAATGGTTAAATTACACTTGTTATTTCTAAACTTATCATTTAAATTCATAATTATTTTTTAATTTTAATTTATTATATAAAAATTTACGGATTTGAATTTTATCATAACAATTGCCTTTCTTACTATCATCTAGTTTTAAGCTCACTGAAATTTATGTGGGATCCTACTCAGCATATTTCACGTCAAACAAAATCCTACATATGCTTTTTTCCAGTCAAAAGTCCTAATTTCTCACTCTCTCTCCTTGACACAATTTTTTCTCATTTTGGACTCCATTTTCGACTCTCTTGAAAGATTGATTTGGTACTAGTTGTTTTTTTTTTTTTTTTTAATTGTAGTTCTTACTTTGATTCAACGGTTGTATTTTTGGCATTGGCATCACAAAAAAAAAGGGTAAAAACTCTCCAAAACTCTTCAATGATACTCATAAATTTAAAAAAAAAAAATCAGGAGAAATGAAAGAAAGACAAAAACTTGGATTATTAAAGTGGTATCAAGTGAGATTCCCTCTTAATAACAGGAATAAATAAAAGAATCTCATTATGTGAAAATCTTCAAAACACTCACACCAGAATAAAACCTGCAAAACCCAAATCAAAACTCCAAAATTCATATCAAATATCTACCAAACAAATCAAAATCAACAAAATATAAAATCAACTAACAAAATACCAAAAACCCGCATACCTTTTTATTTTTTTTATCTCATACACATTGGAATAGTTGATGACCCCAAATTTAACCTCTGCTAAAATAATATAAAAGCATATAATAACATAAAAGACCGTAAAAAAATAGAATCAAAAATAGCAAACAGGAGCCATTGATGTTGTAAAAGAAGAAAAATGCCAAAACTTCGATATAGCCTCCTATCACAGCCAAGTCAAACTCAACCGACATAAATTTGCTACTCAAAACACAAAACCTATCTCGATTTCTAGGTTTCTTTCAAGCAGAAAAATATAAAAAGCAAACAAATGGATAAAATAGTGTGATAAATAAAGCCCATCTCCTCTTAGACGCTGAAACAAAAAGAAGATTTTTAAAAGGGATTACAAATCTAAAGCCCAGATTTCTCTCTCTATAACATGACAAAGATTGGTTAATAATTATCATCGTTCTCACTAAGACCCAATAATATAACAACTTAACCAGAGTTAAAAATTAATGGACAATTGAAAACAAACACAAACACACATACAAAAACACAAGCTCATTACTTTGAGTTTATTCTCGTATAAGTCTGTTTAGTTCAAGATCGACAGAACCCATACCATGAATAGCCAATTTTGTTAAAATATAAATTTCACATCGATTAAATAAAAAATGTTAAATGTGTTTATATATAATTGGACTCTCTAATCTCAATAGAGCGATAAAATGATTCAACTCCTATTAAATTATAATTTGGATTAATATTTAATTTCTTTTTCAATTTTACTATGAATTTCTTTCAATTATTTCTTTATTCGTATTAGACTTTCAATTTCTTTCAACGATAAATTTTTAAATTTATCTTTTCGTTCATATTGGACTTTCAATTCAATCAACTCAATTTTTCTCATAAATTTACAATGTGTTGGATTTTTAATTTCGTCTAGTGATGGACCTTTAAATTTATTTTTTTATTTATATTAGACTTTCAATTCAATTAATCAAATTCTCCTCTTAAATTTGAAAATAGCAACCGAAATTAATAAAAATTATTTTATTTCAATTATCACTCGAGATCAAGAGTTAAAATATAAATTTCACATCAGTTAAATAAAAAATATTAAATAAATTTATATATAATTAATTTCTCTAACTTTAATAGTTTGTTTTGAAAGTTATCACTCCTTGTGAATATATAACAAATTTCATTGGTGTTTTGCTTCTACAAACACTAGAGAATGGACTTTTGATTCTACAAAAGAAGATTGGTCTATGCCTGACGTGTTGCCGTCGAATATGCAACTTCCATACCAAAACGCGTTTTGGAGAAATTTCGTAAAAGTAAATTCTTCCATCTGTATATTTTCATTTTCTATTTTCTATTTTCTATTTGACTCACCGGAAACAAAAAACTTCCATGAGAGGAGTTGGTGCTAATTAAGTAAGAAGGCATGGTGGGGATAGGCTTTACACTTCGTATGCATGATAAAAGTAAAGTAACTCTCAATGTGGCACCTTGTTGGATCTGAAAAATATTAAAAAATGCTGACGAGAATGCCACATGAGTTTCAGTGAGTTTGAGGCCAAAAGAAGATGGGATTAGCAACCAAATCAAAATCGAAATCGAAAGTTTTTTTTTTCTTTTTACAAATTAAAATTCAAAGACAATAATAAATTTAGGGATAACGGCGGTAATTTTGCTGACTCGACTGACCATGAAACTTACAGCGATGAACTTAGATGACAGCCTCTCCCAATTCGACCCAAACTTACTAGCTAACTACAAATCTCTCGCGCGCAAGAATCAAATACTTAACTACTACGATTTCATTTTATATTTTTCTTCAAATCGCAGCAAATAATTCCCTTACTCTCTGCGATAGTACGGTAACTGATCTTCACAGGAAACGACAAAACAGGAAAAAATGGCGGGCTGGTCACGGTCTGCAACAACGACAATGATCGTAACCAATACTCCGGCGTCGGATCTCGCCCTCACTAACCTCGCTTACTGCTCGCCGTCCGATCTCCACAACTTCGCTGTCCCTGGAACCAAGCTTTTCATGGCTTTAATCGGCGACTCCTTTGTTCTATCTCTATCATATCCTTCCATGCGTATTATCATTACATTTCAGCCGTAGATTAGCTTTCTTTACTTTTTTCTTCCTTGAATTTGAGTTTTGATTTTTAGATCAATTTGTTGTCCATGATTGGTTTCAGAAAATAAATGCCATTACATTAATGTTATGATATTGGTAATATCGTTTTCCTATTTGATCGATCAGATTTCAGAATTTTTTTAATCATGATAGTGCTGTTAGGGTTTCGTAACTTTTTTCTAGAAAAGTTTTCTGGTTTTAGCTAAATGGTATTTAGGTTTTTGAGGTTTTGGCAACAGTTTAATCAAATTCAGTATTGAAGTGGAACAAGTGTTTGAAATGCATTTTAATCATGTAATTTACTGATTTGTTATTACATTTTGTGGCCTTAACTAAGAAATTACTCCTCATGAAAACATTCGTCCTGGTCATGTTGCCCTGAATGCTATTCAGCGTCGGCATGCAAGAGTTTCTACTGGGGACTCAATTTCTGTGAGCAGGTTAAATTGATTATACCTATGTACGTACTTTTTGTCTTCCACACACTGGTTTCTATTTTTTTTTTTATCTAATCACTATTTTGGTAATTCTTTTAGGTTTATCCCTCCTGATGATTTTAACCTTGCATTGTTGACCCTTGAGCTGGAATTTGTGAAGAAGGGCACTAAAAATGAACAGGTATACTGACTTGCAATTCGTTTTATTTTGTGTTTTATAATTTGTAATCTACGGAATGATGATCTTGTTCTTTTTATTCTCTACCTTTAGGGGAAATATTATCCATGGTGTCGTATATTTTGTACTGCTTGTCTGCTTCTTTTATGGAGGATAGCTGGATTGAAATATTTTTATACTGTGATGTAGGTAGATGCTGTTTTACTGGCAAATCAACTCAGAAAGAGATTCATTAACCAGGTAGAGTTATTATATGTCCACTGTGTAGCTTATGCTTGTGAATATTACTTGGCTGTAAACTGGCTGATTTTGACTTCAATTTGGATTGCTGAAGTTCTGTAACTATCAAATGGCGATTAAATGAAAGTAAACTTCGACAAGATTTTTATGCCTATTAGATGATTCATGCTATATACATTGGAAACAAAATTGAGATGAACATATTCATAAATTGACTTCAATTGAATTTAAAGCAAATCATGAGAAGTTAGAGGTTGCATCTATTGCAAACAAGATAGAGCTCTTTAGTGTTCTTGATTATCCACGATAAGGATTAATGGCTGTATGAATATTCAATAGCAATGAGTTTTTTATTTTTGTAGGATATGATATGTGGATGGAAGGGAAAGGTGTGGTTACAGTTGATGATAAAGAAAAGATTTAATGACTTGTGATTTGCATAGTAGGTGTGATGGAATTGTTCATAATATGTGTGATGGAATAGTTTGCCAAGTAAAATTAGAGAATTGTTACTTCTACAAGATTGCTTGCTCAGGCCCTTGCTTAGCCAGATTGTTTGCTGTTTCTACCACATCATTGCCAAACAAGGATGAATAATGAAAGAACTATTGGACTAGTAAAAAAATATATATTTAAGTGATTGAATTTTCCATTATGAATGGATGTATTAGAATTACGAGTTTGGTCTTTTGCATCTGCTGATTTCCTATCACATAAAATGGCTTCTGTGAAGGTGGCAATTTCTGTCTGTAGCAGGCAAATTATAGAAAAAATTATATAATTGGATATGATCATATTTTTTAACATTGAAAATTAACTGCTTATTTGGCTTCTGTGAGGGTTTGTCAGTATGGGAAAATCATATTAAAAAAAATATAGGATTGGATATGGTCACGTTTTTTAACATTGAAAAAAATTAACTGCTTTATAAGACCTGTAATAATCTTCTTGTGTTGTTATCACTACCTTTCTCTCTCTAATTAGATTCATATTACCCAGGCTTTAATTTTCATTTCTGATCTGTTGTGGATCCTTGTTCTGTTTCTTGCTAATCTTTAGGGGCATTTTTATTTTTTTTATGGAATTTGTTATTATGTTATGCAGGTTATGACATCAGGACAAAGAGTATCATTCGAGTATCATGGAAATAATTATATTTTCACAGTGAATCAAGCTGTTGTAGAGGGCCGAGAAAAATCTAATGATCTCGAAAGAGGGATGATTTCAAATGACACATACTTCATCTTTGAAGCATCAAATTCAAGTGGCATTAAGGTCAATATTTGATATTTATATTGTCTGCTTGTTGTTTCTTCTCAACATTTGTTTCTTGATATTCTTTTATACTGTAATTTGAGTCAGTGAAAATTACTGTTGTAGACTTTAATGGCATGACCTGGATTTATATATGCCATGCTCCTCCTTCCCACCACTTTTCCCCCCACTTCGTTTTTTGGATTTCTCATGCTTTTTTCCCCTCTTTTCGGATTAAATTATTTTCCTATGTTGTTGATACCACTTATTTTCTGTTTGTTTGTAGTGATTTTCAGCCCTGATGCTTTCACAATAGTTTCTATATAATGTATGAAACAGTACTATCCTAGATTTCAAAGAATTTGCACCTGACAAGTGCATGCTCACTTAACATGGTGGTGAAGGTGTTTGAGCTGACATACTATGATGGAAATCTGTCAAAATTGAATTTGTTTTCCAAACTTTTCTTATTGCTAGTCTCCTTTACATTGTAGTTCTTGTCAATTTGATATGATGATCCTGTGTGGAGAATACATTTTGTACTCTTCACTGATTCTAGTTGTAAACTTTATTGAGACATCAATATATTTTGTTATGCAGATTGTTAATCAACGTGAAGCTGCCAGTAGTAACATCTTTAGGCACAAGGAATTTAATCTTCAGTCACTGGGTATAGGTGGCTTAAGTGCAGAGTTTGCAGATATATTTCGAAGAGCTTTTGCCTCTCGAGTTTTTCCACCACATGTGACAAGCAAGTAATATGACTAACTCTTCAAGTTAAATGTATCTGCATCTTGGAATCTGCAAGTTTAGCTTTCAATAATAATGAATCTCTTGATTTTCTAGATTGGGGATTAAACATGTAAAAGGCATGCTGCTTTTTGGACCTCCTGGCACAGGAAAAACTCTCATGGCTCGTCAAATTGGGAAAATGTTAAATGGGAGAGAACCAAAGGTTTGGACATAACTCCTCCCTTCTTTTATGTTTGACTTGCTAGAAGAGGAGCATAAATTATAGCTTTTTGTGGCTGGTGTCATCTGAAATTTGCTATAATCTTGATCTTCAACTTCAAGAATCAAGAGGTTTACTTTTTTCTTGGCCTAGTCATATGGTGACCATTTTATTGTTAATCCTTTTTACAAGGATCTATAGTGCATTGAAATTATTAGCTTCTTTGCTACTTGTTGGTTCCTCATTGCATAATGCTGGATTGCACTTCCAACTGCTGCTTTTTATGTTAGTCAACTGTAATCATGTTTTAAGAACCTGATTGAACATCCCCTGGTTTTTTTGGCATGGGATGATGACATCCTTTTGTGTGTATAAGTTACTATCTAGCAATCAACTTGCCATAATGTCTTTTTTGGATTTTAACTGTGCTAGATTGTTAATGGCCCTGAAGTCCTAAGCAAGTTTGTGGGTGAAACTGAAAAGAATGTTAGGGACCTATTTGCTGATGCTGAAAATGATCAAAGGACTCGTGGTAAGGGCCTTTATGAGTCGAGTATGATTTAAGTATCCTTTTTGTTTCCTTAATAATAATGGCTTCACATCCTTTTACTTTTCAGGGGACCAAAGTGATTTGCATGTTATTATCTTTGATGAGATTGATGCTATATGTAAGGTATGGGATTTCTCATGTGTATATTAACAATTAGGTCAGCTAAATTTTGTGAAATCAGAAATATCACATTTTCTTTTCCTAATTTTTTGGTGGCTTCATTGAAAATCTAATTACTTCTTAACCTCTTTTTTCTCTCATGTGATTTCATGTCTCAACTGACAATTATTTTACATGGCTATGTTAAATGACCATTGTTTATTAGACCAAGCTAGTAATTCCTAGCATATGTGATAATGTTAATTTGAAAATGTTTGTGCTCTTGGTGTTCTCTCTATTTATAATAATGGGTATTATAAAAAAGTGTCGCACAGATGGAGATCCTACTGGGTATTTCTTATCTGTTTATTGACTAAAATACTTGTTCAAGAAGAATAATGTCTCTTTCCAGAGATGGAACCCCATTTTATGTCTATTCTTCAAAGAGAGGTCCTTAGTTCATATGATCTTCCAGTTTAGTGAGAAAATTACAAAAATAACCTGAAACTGCAATAAGGATGAAATGGTAGTAACATCAAATCTGAAAGAAGATGAAATAGGAGGAGAAGCAGAGGCTGGTTTTCTGGAGAGAAAAGAGATGTTTAAAAGAAAAAAGAAATGAGGAATGGGAATTTTGAAAAGAACCTGCAAAAGCCAATTCAAGTGTGAAGAGCTTGTGTTAAGGGGTCTTTGTGGAGAATTGTACTTTAGGAGTTGTAAAAGAGTGGAACAGACACCATTCTATGGTGTTTCTTGAAAAAGATACACCTAGCTTGGATTCTAATTGACAACTTAATCTGTAAGGAAATTACTGTATGTGCTAATACCTTTGTGATTAAAACTGCTTCCAATATGTTCTAATGCAAGAGTGCTTGGATTTCTTTGTATGAATACTGTGTCCTCGAAGCCATGCTCTTGATTATTCATTGTAAGCTCTTGAGCTTTTGTGCACATTGGATTTGAGAATTTTTGCTTGCAAATCTAAGTGTTTTTGGAATGAAGACTACAACTCATGCACTTATTTTTTTTTATTTTTTATGTAGTCAAGAGGATCAACAAGAGATGGCACAGGAGTCCATGACAGTATTGTGAACCAGCTACTTACAAAGGTTAATAAAGAGTTTCTAATACTGTCTAAACTGGCCATTCTAGATTGTACTCTCTGTTTGTGGGCTATGATGTCAGAATTTACATGGAATGACTTCAGCTTGACCAAAAGATTACTTGCTTTTCAGATTGATGGCGTGGAGTCTCTAAATAATGTGTTGCTTATTGGAATGACCAACAGAAAGGATTTGCTTGATGAAGCACTTTTGAGGTTACTGTCTCTCTTTTTCTCGACTCTTATTATGTTGTCTTTGATCTCTGACACATTGCATTAGTGTGATTGTTGAATAATGGTGGACATTAATTAGTATTTGGTTGAAAGCTTATTTAGAGCTTCATTTATTTGTTGACTCTCATGGAAGATTAGTAACATGTTAGATGGAAGATGTGCAGAGCATAAATTGCTATCTTGTATTATAAATTGTGGAAGGATATGTTGTAATTAATGAATTAACTAGTGTGTTATTATTTTCTTACTTCTCGTGTGTTTAGCTATGGGTAACAAACTGATCTCCTTGAAATGAATATTATTTGACAAATTCCTTGAGTATATGATTGGACCTTCTGAATTTTTTGATTTGTAGACCTGGCCGATTGGAGGTTCAAGTTGAGATAAGCCTTCCTGATGAAAATGGTCGTTTGCAGATTCTTCAAATTCATACAAACAAGATGAAAGAAAATTCTTTTCTTGCTCCTGATGTGGACCTTCAAGAACTTGGTCTGCATTCCTAATACTTGTAGGATTTAATTAAATTTTTGTTAAATTATTACTACTCTTACACATTCATTTCAATATTGAATCTATAGAAAATAAGATATGAAAATTCTAACAATTTATGGGTAGGACATTGGATTATCAGAAGTTCCAAATAGTTAGCTACTATTGACAAGTAAAGAAACTATTTTGAGGAGGGGGCTTGGAGGCACGGGAAAGGTTCTGGCTCTGAGTACATGGGTGATCATATGAAGGTGCTTGTGATTTTTTAGATTTATCATTTTGCAAGTTCTTTCTGATCATAGGACAAGAATACTTCAAGTTGATGAAAAGTGCTTTAGAGAAGAAAAGGTTCAATTCATTTGAGCTAGTCTTTCACTTCCCAGTTTCCAGTGGATTTATTAGTCTGGACTAGCAAATAACAAGATACTGAGGAATTATCCATGTATAGAATCATTATTCTTGATATAGGCTTTTTCCACTTAAAAGGGAACCTTTTGCTAAAAAGGTGATTTTTTTGATATGGGCCCATGTCATATTGATGGATGAGAGTAATTCCTCAAACGTTAATTATGCATATTCTTTTAAAGTTTCTTCGGTTAACTTTTAAGATTTTGACAATAATTTGAAATATTGAGTTGAATTGCTTATGAAAAACTGGTGAAGTCTGTCAATGTTTTTATTAAGGCTGTATTTGTTAAATTGCTTATGAATTGCTTATAAGTTTGTTGTTTTTGTGGACAGCTGCTCGGACCAAAAATTATAGTGGGGCAGAACTTGAAGGTGTTGTAAAAAGTGCAGTATCTTTTGCTTTGAATAGACAACTAAGTATGGATGACCTTACCAAGCCAGTAGATGAAGAAAGTATTAAAGTTACAATGACTGATTTTCTAAATGCATTCCAAGAAATTGTTCCTGCATTTGGAGCCTCCACTGATGACCTTGAACGATGCAGGTAGAGTTAAAAATAATGGAAGGCATCAAGAAGTTTATTTACTTTATAGTTTAATCTATTAGAAATCATCTTTATGCATTGCATAGCAGGTTTTCAAGAAGTCCTCAGTTCTGGTAATGATGGTGTGAATCTCATTTCAGCTTTTTGAATATTTCATAATTTTGACCTGCTCGGGCATTTAGAGTTAAATTATTTATTTTGCATTGCTCTGATAAAAATAATTTCTGGTAAACCTAGTCTGATAGCTGTAGATTAGAAGAATAAGTCTTTGTCAATGCCTAAATTTTCACCTCAAACCATGACTTCCAGACTTAATGGCATGGTGGATTGTGGTGATCGACACAAGCACATTTATCAGAGAACTATGCTACTGGTGGAGCAGGTTAAAGTTAGTAAAGGAAGTCCACTCGTTACTTGCCTTCTGGAAGGCTCAAGTGGCAGGTAGTAAATGGTCCTTTTTTTGTTTTATTTTATTTGGATTAAATTGATTTTATAAATTGTAATAATTTAATTGTCTTGGACAGTGGTAAAACTGCATTGGCAGCCACCACTGGCATTGACAGTGATTTCCCATATGTCAAGATAGTAAGCTCTTGCACTATATTCGAATATTTCAATTCTTATTCTCACTTTTTAAATTTATATATTCTTTGTTTTTTAATTGTGAGTTTTCATTTCTAATTTTGTAGGTCTCAGCTGAATCAATGATTGGCCTTCATGAGAGCACTAAATGCGCTCAGATTGTTAAGGTTTGTTGATGGGCACTTTGGCTTTTTTCTGTCTTCCTCATGCCCCCTCCATGCCCCCTCCTCCCCTCTCTTCTTCTTTCTTTTATTCTCTTTTTAAAATTGGGAGTTTCACTTCTCTATATGCCTGCACTGATATTTATAGACAATTGTGGTGTTTATATAGCAAATTAGCAACTATATAGATTGGTTGGTTTATTTTCATATGTGGCTAATTAATACCTTTACTGTGTAAAGTATAAAGCCTTTAATAACTTCAATTTTTTATTAGGTGTTTGAAGATGCGTACAAGTCACCGCTAAGCATTATTGTTCTTGATGACATTGAGAGGTATATGCTTCTAAATTTGAATTTGCATCAACTTTAATTTCTTGTTTGGGCCATAGTTCTATGTTCTAATGAATATTATTATGATTAAATGACACTTTAATTTTTGTTGCAGACTACTAGAGTATGTCGCCATTGGGCCACGCTTTTCAAACTTGATTTCTCAGACATTATTGGTTCTCCTCAAACGTCTTCCTCCAAAGGTTTTTATTATCTCATGCTTTTATTGGCTGTAGTTGAACAAATGTAACATTTTATGATCATGCCTCCTTTTGTGGGCTACATGAAATGTCAAATAAGCAAATTATTTAAAAAAAATAAACAATGAGAGAGAGAAAGAGAGAGAGAGAGAGAGAGAGACAGAGAGAGAAAATTATACATGAAAATGAAATCAAGTAACCCTAAAACCAAGAGGAATTCGTCCTCTCTCTCTCTCTCATACTTTATCTTTAAAAGAATTTAATTGAGATAGACAGAGAGACACGGTATTGTACATAGAATTCAGTCTAAACTTCTCTCTCTCTCTCTCTTTCTCTCTCTCTCTTTCTCTGTGTGTGTGTGTGCCAGCATTTGGACCTGAGATCCATTATAATGTTCACAACATCAATATTGCTTTTTTATCATCTGACTTATTCTCTATTTTCTATTTTTTGGCCCTGTGGTTGATGATGTCAGTCCTTTCTGAGTTGCTCTTGAGTTCCCAACAGAAGGGCAAAAACCTAAGTTGTGCTCTATGCAATTCTAAATGGATTGAAATTTCTTGAAGCAGTTTGGGTGTTGCACTTGTTAGCTGTGTAAAAGCACATACTGGCACAACATTACATAATTATTTGATGAAATTTCCTACATATTATGTTGCATGTATTTTATATCTGCTGTGTTCCTTTAAATTATATTGTGATATATGATGATTTGGTGATTTTTCCCATCTTGCCAAACCTGTAATTATCTTATCTTTTGAACCTTATGTTCAGGGAAAGAAACTTCTGGTGATAGGAACAACAAGCGAAGTCAGCTTTTTAGATTCAATTGGCATTTGTGATGCCTTCTCTGTAACTTACCATGTTGCTGGATTGAAGGCTGATGATGCAAAGAAGGTAAACAATTCATTTCATATTCTTATTTTTATATCTTTTGCTGCTCAATATTATTTTCTTATAATTGTATTGGACTAGGGAATCATAGGGCATGATAATCTGCCAGTTGATGTTGAAATCTTACTAGTTTGGTCTAATTCTTGTTCATGTTAAGCAGTGTTTTTAAACGAGAAAAATTACATTTTTCTTTGGATCTTGAATTTTGAAATTTTCTAAAGGTATATAATCTCCTGGAAAAGCAAACTGCTATCCTTTATTTGATGGGTTGAAACAGTGGTTATATGGTTTTTATCTTGTAACTATGATGGTTCAATGGGCCATCCATAAAAAAAAAAAAATGCCTTCCATCACTTGCTTTTTGTTTGCAGGGAAATTTACTTGCTTCTAGCTTGACTCATATTCTTTATTTGATGGGTTGAAAGAGTTCTTATATGGTTTTTACCTTGTGACTATGATGGTTCGATGGGCCAGCCTTAAAAAAACTAGTGCCTTCCATCACTTACTTTTTGTTTGCAAGGGAAATTTACTTGCTTCTAGCTTGACTCATATTCTAACAAATCTAAATAACAATTAGCCATGGGGCTGACAATGGCATATTTTTCATCGGAAAGCACCTCATAATGAGATAATCTGGTTATTGCTACCAAAAGATGTGTGCATTGCTCTGGGATGCCATGGATATATTGTGTGTGGTTTCTTTCCTAATATAATTTAGGGGTCCTAGATGGATGTTGCAAATGCAATTCACATCTTAGCAACTGTTGATTGAGAAAATACTTCAAAATATGGACATCTCTTGTCAGATTAACTTCATGTAAATTTCATTCTCCCCTCCAGGTACTGCAACAACTAAATGTTTTTGCTAACGAGGATGTTGATGCAGCTGCTGAAGCACTGAATGATGTAAGCCTGATATTCTACGATGCTCTATTCTTTTGTTTTTTAGTTTACAAATTATTATTATTTTATTTGGATGCTACCTTTAGAACTGAGAATTAAATTTGTATGGGGGGATTGGTCTTTCAACATTTGTTGGAAGCTTCTTTTGTTAAGGGAGTGGATTGTGATATTGCTATTTATCTATTGGAGATGGGTTTTAATTGGAACTGCTGATTATCTCTGGAAATCATGGCTTTAGATTTTGGATTTCAATTAAAATGCCTTAGGTTCAGTATTTTTCTTGTTGCTGCTTGTCCATTGGAATTGCAACACCTTAGTTATAATATGAACATATCATGTCGACTGCAGAATTTTACTTGAATCTTGTTACCTGAAGTTGGGTTTTGGTTAATTGATCCTTCCTTGTATTATATATATATTGTTTAAATGTCCTTTACAAGGGAAACAGGCTTTTCTATGTTGATGCTCATTTATTAACCTTATGTTATGTCTGCTGGATTTCACTATGTAGATGCCAATCAAGAAGTTATATATGTTGATTGAGATGGCAGCCCAAGGTGAGCATGGAGGAGCTGCAGAGGCAATCTACTCTGGCAAGCAGAAAATCAAACTTGCTCATTTTTATGATTGCCTTCAAGACGTTGTCCGATTCTAATTTCGTGTCTTCTTTCCTTTGCCTTACCAAGTGCAGACTATATATATATATATATATATAGACTGCATCTTGAGAGGTATTTTTTCACTTTCTATTTTGCTATTTAGCTCGTCTTTCTCAATCTTTCGAGACGTTAAAAATTTGAAAATTTGATTTAGGCTTGTGAAGTTTCATGAACAGTTTGAAAGTTGAGAATGATATACCAGGGTAAACATTAAAGGAATTGTTCTGCTAGAAAATTTTAATGGCATACTCGTTTTATTTGTGTGTGATCGATTTAGTGCAGGTAAATCAAGCAGCTTGATGAATAGAATATGTTTCATTAAATTAAAAACAAAAGAAAACAAAAAAAGCGTTTGTGCTCTATAAATAAATACAAATCTTATCCTAATTGCAAGTTAACTTCTGGAGCTTTGTGCTCTATAATTGAAGTATGCCAACGGTGCATGTATCATGTATGTAATGTAGTTGCTGTGGCCACCAAATCTAATCTATTTGCTTTTCCTAATCTCTTGATATATGGCCTAGATGAATGATCAAAATATTAGTCAATTTCCTTTGTTCAGCTGAATGTTTTTACTTTGTGCTGTAAAAGAAGATGGAGATGAAAAAGTAGCGGGGAGAGTAGAAATTTATATTTCATTTCTTTTAGTATGTTTTCATTAGAACTTGATGAGAGAAGAGTGTTTGAAGTTGATTCAAACTTCTTGGAGGGTGATGGATCTTTTCTCTTCTTTAATTCTCATGAGAGCTTCCCAGGGTTCGGAGGCTCCCATCACGTCGGTGACTTTGCGATTTGACAAATGTATGTTGCTGTGTGTCAGGTATTGGGTCTGGAATTTTCTAGAAAGGAGCAGGTTCAGTCCAAGTAATGAGAGGATTTGGTGAGAATGTATTATGTGTGCTGAGATAGTGGAACTGAGTGGTGAATTGTATATACAAACAGGGGCGCAACTATTTATATTACTGGGGTGCATGGCTCCACAGTTTTAAAAAAAAAAAATTATCATATTTTTATATAATTTAAAAAAAAAAAATATAAATGGCCTTATACTTTTCGGCGACTCAAATAGTAAGAGAGAGACAATGAAGAATTATAATAAGATATACACAATTTATTTATTCCTTCTAATTTTTTTTTATGCTAATTTAGAGTCCCCCCATAGTTCATATATCTATTTCTTAATTTTTCTCTTGGGATATGTTTTTGGTCTTTAAATATTTTCTTTTTCTTTTTCTTTCTTTATTTTTTTTATATATGTGAAATCTTAATTTATTATTATTATTATTATTATTACAAAAGTACTCTAAAATTACAAACCTTTACTAAAAATTGATAAACGAAGGTTTCATAATGCATACATATTTGTCAGTTATGTCATCTTTTCATGTCTCATTCTTAGGCATTTATGATGTTATATAATATATTTATTTATTTTACATGATATGTTAAATTTTTCTTTCTTTAATTCTTTGCTTGCTTTATCAAGATTTAATAGAAGGGTAGTTTTAAATTTTGATATATATATATTACAGAAAGAAAGAAATGTCAAAAACAAACTCACTATGTGCTGCCTACAAGATATAAAAGAGAAAATACACATATTTTCCAAGGGAATTAGCCTAAAGTATTTGGGGGGAAAGAAATAGCATGTTAGGTTAGAAGGGAAGGGGAGAAATAGCAAGTGTGAGAATTAAACTGAATAAATTTTTTTTTCTTCATCTTTACTTTTTTTTTTTTTTTTACTTCTGAATTAGTAAGAATATTCCTTGAATATTTTTTTTGCCACCTCATCACTCCAGTCACCTAAAAAGAATTTTCTTTATCAGTAAGGTAAAATTTAACTCCAGTTTACCCAAAATTCAAATAAAAGGAAAATTCTTAATTTCTTAGATTTTTTTTTTGTTGGGGGGGGACTTGGCAGACTCAAGGATGGCAAAATATCTCAGATGATTCACCCTGCTCTGTCCCAGTTAAATCGAAAAAAATGAAAAATTTTCATTTTGACTCGAAAATGAGGTGGTGACGAAAAACTTAAAATTTTTTAATCAACATGGAGTGGAAATAAAAATTATATGCTTCATGTATACAAGCTCATCCGTCCTCATATGAGATGCACCCTGGAGATAAACGCATAAGCCCGTGAAATTCTCATCAATGCTGGAGTAATCATTCAGTCATTTTTTTTTATAGTATGGATATTAGTGCCTCAGCTTCTATCAGAAAAATGTTCAAGCTACCTGACTTCAGTCTTATTTATGTAGGAATGGCAATACCAGCCCTGTGGGATAAGACTAAGCATAGAAGCCTATCCTCATGCCTCTGATGGGCTTCTTACATGGTCCGCCATGGAGACATTGGTTAGCACCTATGTCAATCACTACTATCTTGATCCAAGTCAAATCATTTCAGACACGGATCTTCAAGCTTGGTACAAGGAATGCATCAATTTGGGCCATGCTGATCATTGCCATGCCAGTTGGGGGCCTAAACTTGCAACTCCAAATGATCTTATATCTATTCTCGCCACCCTTACAGCACTACATGCAGAAATAAATTCTGGGCAATATCCCTATGGAGGGCATGTGCCTAATACGGCCACATTGATGCGAAGACTAATGCCAATGGAACATGATCTTGAGTACGAGAATTTCCTTAAGGATCCAGAGAGGCACTTCTTGTCATCTTTGCGAAGTTTGCTTCAGGCTACAAATTACATGTATGTGCTTACTTTCAACACATGAACAAGAAGAAGAGTATCTTGGTGATGGAAAAGACCTTTCAACATGGACTGGAGAACCTGAGGTCATCGAGGCATTTCACAAATTTCCAATGAAGTTGAAGAGGATTGAAAAGAAGATTGAGAAGAGAAATGCTAACCAACCCTTAGGAATAGATGTGGAGCAGGGGTTTCACCATATGAGCTGCTCATGCCAAGCACACAACCAGGAATTAGTTCTAGAGGGGTGCCTAATAGTATATCCATATGAAGCACAGAACTCAAATAACAATATTATTCTATGCAAATTCAGATTATGAAAAACATTATAAATATTTAAAACAGCAATTGAAAATGGAGAAAATAGATGCACATTTTATCTACTCATACCAGAGTATCATTTCTATGCATCCAATTCAAGGTTCAAAACCTATATGTACAATCTAATAGATTGGCTAAGTTAACATAGTTTTACATCTACCAAACAAGAGCTTGTTTGGTACACCTAAGAAAATTTTAGGTGGGGTCATGGGTTCAACCCAACCCTTGCATTCCAAAGAACCAGAGAAAAAAAAAAAGTTTACCTAATGAATCAAAATAGTTGAGTTCAAGTTGATCGTGGTAACGCAAGAAAGACGATAACCTAGATAATAAAGAATACAAACATGAAATTTCAATTACCAGTTGGTTACAGTTCACTAACAGAGCAAATTTCATTTTCACACTCAACCAAGTATACAACAATATGCTTCAAGAATTAAAAAGAAATAAAAAATGTCAAGTAGAATCTATGGAGATTCTAAAAGCAAAAATGTAAAACATTCAAGAAACGTCTGATTGACAAACTTGAAAGTGTATTGAAATGAAACGGTAGGAATTACCTTCAACTATGACTTGGAAGTTGGAAGCAGTCCTGAAACCTCTTTCCTTCGTAAGAAACGCACCAATGTGGATAGCTTGGAATTTTCACCAATCCAGATATGCACTAAACATATAGCTCACGTCCATATTGAATAGAACAACACTAAAATTGAAAATGATGGTCAAGGAAAATACCCCTTTTATAAACATTAGGCAATAACTTTCCAATAATTAACCGAAGGGGCTATTTTCTTTTTTCTGAATAGGATTACCAACAAGAAGTTAAAATAACCAAAAAATAAATAAATTAAATTAAAAAGAGGAGCAATATCTTCTATTAATTCAAGCTAAGAGCCAACCAAATAACTACAGCAGTTAGTAAAGTTTTTTTTTTTTTTACAAAAATATATATATATATAATAAAGCAGGAAAAATTAGTTTATCTTATCCAATACAATTTATAAATTTCATTCCATTTCTTGACAATCCAAATCACAAAGATCCATCTAAACTCATCTGCTGCATTATTCATTGATAAAAACTGTTTAAAGGAAACTAGAACTTTCTTTAAGGCAGTATATAGCTCTTCAAATTACACACCGTACATACCAACCAAAAACAAAATTCAGACAGTGTACTAGATAATTGAAAAAAGGATTAATCATACTTCTCTCTCCAAGAATAAACAAAAAAGAAAACCCAGGAGAGAGCCAATAAGATATCGCCAACTGTCTGTCTCAACCAATCCCAAGCTAAGACATCAACCCTTCTCTCAAAATAAACCCTCCAAAGAGCCATAAAGACATGGAGAAGCGTACACCCTTTAGCAAAGAAAGACTGAAATTCTCGATCTTTTACAAAAGAGACCATGAAAATGAGAAACCCAACTGCAAACAGTAACAACCCAGAAAACGAATCGGAAGTCCGGATCAGCAGCTGGTCATGTGGAGTAGAACCCATGAGCTTGCTCGCTGTATCGAGACCATGAGTGAAGGTGTACATTTCCTTCATATGGAACATCATGAGGCTGCCACTAGTGATGGCGATGAGAGAGTGGAGGATGCAGATGACGGAGAAGGCAGACGACGGCGATGACATCTGGGAATGAAGATTCTAATCGGACGGTTGACATTTGATTGGGAGTGTAGGCATGGTGAAGAGAATTAATTAATTATTTAATTTGGGAGGAGAAGGAAAAGGAATCCATGTTGATTTTGGTGTTGAGATCCATTTTTTCTAAAAGATAAGGATTTTGGATATTTTTTTGTGGGGCCCTATTTGGTATCTTACATAATTCATGGACTAATTTGTCTAAACTTTCCACGTGGCAAGTTTAAGTTATGCCGACAAAAACGGCTGTGTATTACTGTTATTGAATTGAATTATTTAATTTCAGTTGTTGAGATTTCACGTTCCATATTTTGTTCTTAATGATAGTCTTTTAAATCTATATTCACTGTTTCATTTATATTATTTATAAAAAATATTAAATTAAAAAAAATATAACATATAAAAAAATTATATAAATCAAAAAATAAAAAATTTGAATTACTTTTAAGTTATTAATAATTTAATTGGACTATTTAATATTTCTCTCTTTACTCATAATATTCATATTATTTAAAAAATATATAATTATTTAAAAAATTTATTAATTATTTTAATTCATTTATTATTTTAATTTTTTATAATCTTTTTTAAGTATGTAAAATCAAATAAATAGAGATATTATTATAATATTAATATAAAATATAATTTGAATAAAAAATATGATAATTAAATTAAAATTTATTAAAAATAAAATTAAAATATTTATTATAGAAGGAAGAAGTAATAAATGTAATAATTAAATGATATTTTAGGATTTAGTAATCACTAATTTAAAATTATAATTAATTGAATTATTAAATAATGATACTCCTTTTCATAATATTTATCCATTAGGATTTTGAATTAAAAAATTTATTAATTTATTTTAATTTTTAAGGTGAAAAATTAAAATACACTTTTTTAAATTGATATAAAGAAATATAAATAATTTACTGAGAAAATAAAAAGAAGAAAAATTAAAAAAAAATATATATATATATATGTTTAAATTTTTAAAATGATAATTATTTAAACAAAAATTATTAGAATGAAGAAAGTATTAATAATTTTTAAGCACTGATAAAATATCATGAGAAAAATGAAAATCAGTTCTCTATAGTTTGTACAAGTCATTATCAAGTCTAAAGAAAAGGAGGTTAGGGCATTACCATCAAAGTCCTTATACTTCCTATCACTTCAGATTTATGACAACTTAACCATTATTAATACTTAACTTTATTTGCTCCCAATAAAATTTCAGATGGGATGTTAAACAGTGATTATTGCTCTCTTTGTGTTTATATTAGTTAATTAAGGGACAAGTCTTGTGAGAGCTCAAGTAGATAAGCATCACCTTGACAAAAAAAAAAATTATTAATTTATTAAAAAAATTTTATTTGATTGATTCAAATTTAATATTTTACATAGAATTAATAATCGGTTCACTTAAAATTAATTAAAAAATTATTAATTTAAAAAAAAATTATTTAATTTTTTTAAATAAAATTAATTGTTAATTCATTTAAAATTATTTTATTGAGTTAATAAATAAAATGTACAATAGAAATAACTATGTTGAAGTAGCTGTCAAAGGATAAATTCATAGTCCTAAACAATGGTTCAATTAAAAAAAAAAAAAAAAAAAAAGTCCTAGACAATGGTACACTGACACGGTGTTAAGGGTAGCATGTCCTATAATAATTTAGGGTGAAAATTAGAGACAGCTCTCCGAAAAGTAATGACATTAGATTATAGTGGAATAAAACTAGGAAAAAAGCATCCTCGGTGCCTGAATTTTTTCATTTTTTGTTATTAAGTTTTTATAATTTAATTTTATCGATTAATTAATTTAATTTTTATTTTTTTATATATTAAGTCTTTTTTTAATGGAATTTAATGGGGGCGAGCTACACGTACATTAAAAGCGAGTGAAGAGAAATTAAAACAGTGAGTAAGGGTCTTTGCTAACATGGAAATTTAAAAAGAAAAAAAACAGAAATTTAAAAAGAAAAAACACAAAAAAGTCATCGCCCTTGCTATTATTCTAAGAATCCTAGCCCAATTTCTCAAATTTCTCCTCAGGATCTTCAAAATCAACAAATCCAGAATTATCGTTTCGATTCATCATCGTCATCCAATGATGATTTTTTTTTTTTTTAACAAAGGAGTGGTGGATGCAGCAGAGGAGGAGTTGGTGGCGGTAATGCAGCGAAGTGAGAGATTCATATGGTAACAGCGGTTGAGGATTCATGATGAAGAGAAAGAAGTAATAAACGATGCTACTGGCCTTGTGATAGGACTGCAAAACTCATCAGTCATGGGAGTCAAAAATAATTTCAACTTTGTATTGGTCTCTACATCCTCTTTTAATATCTCAGTAAGTTCAGTTTGCATAGTGGCCAATTGTTCCTGAGTTTGGTTCTACAATTGACACTTTCTTTGGCCTTCATGGCATCAGAAAAACTTTCTTGAACTTGGGTTGAAAGTAATCTTTTTTTGCTAAATTCAGTCACATCTAGTTCTCTTTCAAACTTTTCTGGATTAGATTGTGAATAAAGCTACGGCTTTTGGCTGTTTTCGCAAGGAAAATGAACATTTGTAATTGCTTGCACTCTGCAGCTCCTTGTTGCTTGTTGTACCTACTTCTTCTCTTGATGTTCTTGAGCAAATGCTTCTTCCCTCCTTGAAACCCTTCATTTGCTCACACATTTTTAACGCGTGTAATTTATCTATCAAATTTATTTAAAAAAAAATTAATATATAAAAAAATAAAAATTAAGGAGTTTAACCGATAAAAAATAAATTATAAAAACTCAATAACTAAAGATGAAAAAGTTTTGAGATAGGAAGATTTTTTTTTTTCATAAAATTACTCGGTTAATTATAGCCAACACGAGTCATGTGCATAGGCTGGATGGTCGGTTCAAGCCATTGATTATCACATGCAATGCCTAGAGCAATCAGCCTTATTTTGCAGGACAAGAGTAAGGCTTTCTTTTTGTACCTAAAAGGAAGACCGGAAGAATTAAGACTCATGTATTTTTTTTTTTTTAAAGAAAGAGAACTTGATTAGATAAAAGTCATGGCTACAAAAGGAAAAATCTAATCTGAAATACAAATTCAAAACAAAAATCAATGGCTTTAGACTGGCATTTTTAGTCATGATTTTTTGAATTTGAGAAAATAGAAGAGTAGAAAGGTGATCAATGGAGAAAAACCACCAAACACAATGGTGAACAAGCCAAATAACACGTTTGGTTGAGTAGATCTGCAGATTCCACATGAAAAATTTGAAAGGCAGTGCAACAAATCAGGAATACTTAATCTCCAGGTAGACTGATTCAAAACTCCTATAAATCAATGGCTTTAAACTGGCATTTTTTGATAAAAATCTTATCACAGTGAGATTTTTTTGGACACCTAGTAAATCAGACTAAAAATTTTCACGAACTAAACTCGTAATTTTTTTCAACCCCCTAAAAACTTCGAAAAAAAATACAAAATGGCTTACATATAGAATATTTATAATTTAATAAATACATGTCTAATCAAAAAAATTTTATTATATTTTATTAATTTTATAATCAATTTAATATGAATTAAATGAATTGAAAAAAAAAATTATTAATTAAATATGAATTAATTAAAATAAAAAAAAAATGTGATTTGAATACAAATAAAATGATGTAATAAATTAAATGAAATAAAAAAAAAATATATGTGAATATAATTACATATATTTTAAAATAATTTTTAAGAGTTATAATTTAATAAAATACTATAATTTATTATATATATATTGTTGATGAATTATTAATTAATAATATAAATAAAAACATATAATTATATAAATATTTTTAAAAAATATTATTGTTATTATTATTATTATTAATTTAAATCGAAATCATAAAAAATTTATTATATAATAAAAATTATTAATTTATCCAAAAATACTTCCAAACGCAAAATTACAAATAACAAATTTTAACTTCACAACAAAAAGAACAGAAAACAGGGATATTACATGTTAAATGATTTATCAATCTAGAGAGCCATTAATTAGGAACACAGCTTTGTTGTCTGACTCGACAAACAAGGTTCCAACGCATGATGAATTACAAGTAACTATATAGTTTATAAACAAGCTTTTGAAATAATCCACCATCAATATAGATGCCAAAAGTTCGAAGGGCAACTATATTCAGTGATTTTAGTCAAATTTATTCATTCTCAACGATGAAGAGACACAAATATTAACCCAGTCTCCATAAATCCTTGCTATACTAATGAACAACAAAATGGGTCACTACATCTCAGGACTTTGGCAGCAACCCATAATATAATTATTGCAAAATTATAAAATATATATATACAACAAAAAATCAATAAAAAAAAAGAGAATTCAAAACTAAGAAAACAAAATGATAAAGAATGAGAGACTCTGTTCTCTGTGGTAACAGAACTACAACATTCATCTTGCACAAATCGTCCACCCCTGCAATGAATGATTGTTAAGAGGGAAGGAAAAAGAATAATGACTTTCCGAACAGAACTTTTAACTTGAATCAATGTCCTTGCCACCAGCAACAACTTTGCGGTGACGCCTAGAATTAGACTTCCTCCCTCGCCTTGCCCTCCGAACCGAAGTACTCACAGCCCTTTCAGCTGAAGTTTCAACTGCTGTTTTATTTTGCGGTTCATAAGCCAAAATGGGTGGTAGTGGCGGTGGATAAACAGGAGGAGGAGGAGGAGCCATGTGCTCAAAAACATCCCTATGGTACTTCTGCAGATAGTAACAAAAAGGCAAGGATTACAAAAAAAAAAAAATGCATCATACACAGTCTGAAGAATTTGGCCACAGATAGATTAGTCAAAAGTACCATTAATATAATTTGTGTGCCTGGGAACCAGTGTTGGCTTTCAAACAAATAAAGCAAATTGTATAGCGAGGAGCAAAATAAGACAACTAAATCAATATGAAAATTCTGCCAAATGAGATACCAAGAAAACTAAAAATGACCTGTGAGAAAAAGCATGTTAAGAAATAACAATCACTACTAGAAGAAACATTTCATTTGAAGATTTCCTAAAAGTCTATTTCTCACAATTTTCAGAAACATTTCATTTAAAAGCTTCCCCTGTAATTTTTTGCAGGCTTCAACAAAAGATTTGATCACCAGTCAAGTGTATCATCCAGCAATTTGAACATAGTGGAGATAAGACATAATGTGTTTAGTTAGTCATTTGAGCATATATATTCAATAGCACCATAGAGCTGCTGCAGAGAGATTGGTGACATGGGATAAGTTTCAGGACATGGTGAAATTACAGATCTTGCAAATCACAAACTTTTATGAAGTCCACCATGGAAAAACTGACCTACTATATGATTGCAGTGTATAAATGTACAGCCTAAATTATGAAGCAAGCAAATACCCCACGAGACAGAGAAACCGTGATAAACCATGCAGTTACAATAACAGAAACAGACTAACAGTTTAATTTTACATTTACAATTTTGTATAATAGTGCAACATACAAATAAAGGATATAAATTCCCAAGAGACAGCCAAGTGCATCTTAAGATATCAATCAGTTAAAAAAAAATCAGAAGGAAACACTTTATAGCTAACTAACATGGGCACTGTATGATAACATTGCAAGAAATTATTTTTTCTTACAACATTTCTTTCACAAACTACCTTGTTTTAAAGGACATTTTAATATGAACAAGCATGACCAGCATTGCATAAAATGATTACCTGAACCACAAAGTTGCGCCTTTCACAGTCTAAGAACATGTTGACAGTCCAATTCGTTTTTGCCTGAATCTTATCCCTTACAGTAGAAAAGCTGATTTGGTCCCTTGAAGTAAACCGATCAACTTCATTGAACCAAAGACAGGTAAAGAGGTTGCTAATAGGACTGTGCTCCCTTATTATAACACATCCTTCAGGAACATCTGCAGATGCAGTCATCAATAGAAACCTCATATTGACAACAAAAGAAGTGAAGTGTATATCAAAGAAAAGAAAGCAGAAAGGTGCAATGAAATAGAAAGATAGAAAGGATATTAAGCCCACCACTTGTAATAGGAAGCTTGGCAACAGAATATGGGGTTAAACCCTCCTTTTTATAAAAATCAATCTGAAAGTCAATGGAGGCATTATCATACTTTCCAGCCGCTTTATTTGCCTCAGCTTCCACAAACACATCAAATCGTTTATAATGTCTAGAAATTGCAAAAGAGGCATTGTTTCTCCACAGGCGCCTGAGGATTGGCATAAAAAAAATCATTAAGAAGCCCAAAGTTGACTATGGTCACACCAAAAGAAAAGGAACAACAAATACTAGTAACAGTTTGATGCTTTTATTTTAACATAAACTTCCATTAGTGCAACTTGGCATTCCTTTAGAGACTATCTAATTTGCCAATCTTGGCATCTTGAAAATCTAACAAGTACTCTAAATGCAAATATTACCTCTCTTTCTAAGCTCATTGGATAATCCATCCACCACCTTCTTGTTGACTTGTTATCCATGCCTAAACATAGCTTGTCCATAAACAAGCTATACCGGAAATTCTTAGCCCTAATAAGGCTGAATAATTAAACTATTAATAGGGAATGAGGTAAGCAATAAAGAATTATAATATTTGCAAGACCCGACCTACTCCCTCCTAAGAGAAGAAGACTTTTTTCTTCAATTTTATGATATTGATATTTGAAACCAGACACACTAGCATTCTGCATCCCCAACCACTATTGTACAACTTTAGCCAAGGCCAAAAGACTGAGAGGCAACCACAGGACATGGCCTTTGAAAGGTTCATCGAGGAAGATGATATACCACATGAAGACAATAGAGAAAACAATGACATTCACAGAAATGGTTGGAATCTTGTGCATGCCACGAGTCCTCAACTATAAGTAGTGAAATTACATCTCAAAGATCTCCATATCGAACAAAAGAGAATATTTTCAGGAGTGAGAGAGAAGACATATTTTTCATAGTAAGTAGTAGAATGAAATAAATGGATGAGAACAAATTTGTAAATAAATGGTATCAGCCTTTAGATAATTGAGTTTTCAAGGATCGTGACTGATCTAGTATTCCGAAAGAACAGAAGTAAGAGGCCAAATCTTAAGATAACACATATTCCTTATACAAAACCATACAAAGGCTAAAAATACAGTGTAGAATTAGATATTCAGAATAAAGTACTAACATAAAGAACTAAAATTGTTTTATCTGAAAGGGGGGAAAAGTGTGAACAGGAAACAGGTTAAGCAAGCAAACAACCAGGGGTTAATAGTATGGTAAATTATTACCACAGGGAACCTATAAATTCCAAATCCTGAAACTTGACTAATCAAATTGTATCATATGTCACGCCTAGCTAGCTTGTTAACCATAACAATTGACACTTTAAAGCATACCAAACCTTTGAAAATCACCAGACAAAACTTTTAAGAGGATCCAGAAAAATTAGGGGAAAGGAAAGAGCAGCAATAAGATTTACCTTTCAAGAATTTGATATGGATCCACAACAAGTTCGAGTTTCCCATCAATCCATAAAGAAAAGCGGGCATTGGGAAACATCCTATGTGATAGAAGTTTCGGAACCTGTCAAAGGCAAAACCTTAAGTGCTATCTTGTATATCTAACACAGCCGTTCAGTCACAAAATCCCATCGATCCTCTTTGAATTTAAATGTAAAGTGATTCCAGGGCTCATATGGAATCAGTTAATAGAAGAAGTTAAATACCATATACTTCAAAATATTATCCTAATGTTTTTTGCCGCTGCTAAGCTATACACACGCACACCAGGGTTTTAAATAACAGTTTCAGAAACAATTTTGGAATAAGAGACCATGTAATGAAATCGTATTGGATCGGACTGTATCGAATTGAATCAGTTGCCGTTATCATGAATAATTTTTCCAAATTTTGCAAAATGACTTGAACAAATATCATTATAACATTATGTATCTAATAATTTAAAGCAACAAATATATGATTAAAAAAATCATTAATTACAAAATTTGTCTAAAAAAAAGTTTATTTCCAATCATCTATATAATAACGGGAAATATCATATCGTTAAGCTAAAAATCCAACATATAACATTTAAAACCATGAGACACACACATACACACAATCAACTACATGTATCCTCCGGTGAATGTTACAGAGCATTGATCAAGATAATGGAATGCTCATCTTGAAAAATTACTGTATGTGTATCACATTTTGAACTGATAGAGAGACAATAAGTTAAAGTGTGATCCAAATTATTAAAAAATAAAGTTGCTGACAAAACTTGAGAGCATTTACCTTTCCATTGCGTCGTCCATCTTCGTAAGGAAGATTATGAACAACAATAATTCTCCATATCCCAATCTTCCTCCTGCTGTCTAGACCACTATTTTTCTTCAAATATGCTTCTGTTTCTTCATCTACAAACATGAAGAAGCAGACAGTCTTCCTGGAGTATTCACTAATATTTCTTGGCTGTTGGATTTCATCAAAGGCTCCTGAGAGAGAAGAAGATTATTTAATAAGCTACTACCAGCTCAGGCAGAGGAAATGAACAGTTTAACTTCCACTATGCAGAGGAATACCAAATATTGCTGAAGCAACAACTACACCATTGCATTGCTCCATTGCAGCCAGGTCAGTTTCATCCATGTCAAATCCTGTATTTTGGCCAGGTTTTTTTCCTCTAATAAATCTGATTAATGCGCATACAACAACCAAAAATACACGATAAACATATATGAGGTAACAACCGATACAAGATGTAAGTAGATCAAGCAAATTTCTGAAGAATAACATCCATTGCTTGTAAATATGCTTAAGAATAATCGAGAAAGAGAGAGATAGCATACCCACAATGCACAATCATTGACTCTCTAACATCGTAAGAATCACTTCTTTGCTTTAGAGTAGGATACCCACCAAAGTCAGAGCCTCCAAATTCTGCATCTCTACTTAGTGGATCCTCATATATATACGTCAAATTCTTAACTACTGGAGAAAATGAGGGGAGCTTTGGTGTCAAAGCAATTGCTTCTTCCACGGGAAGGTAACACACAGGACATGCTGAAAATGTACATCACCAGTGGATTTCAGCAAAAACAATGACAGCATGTTATTTATTTACTATAAAGCAACTCAATACACTGTTATCTTGAAGCATCTACAGATCACTAGCACGTCCATAGAAATTTCCAGCAGCATTGACTATTAATTAAACCCAAAAAAGAAAGGGAGGAAAAATAAGTAGAGAATTGATTAGGAGGGGGAGGGAAAACTCACGCCTTGGTCCAGTTCTTTTTCTATCAGCTGGTGGGGGAGGTAAAGCGAAGCTATTACACTGATGCCCTGGAGGAAGGGTGTAGCCCGTAAAATATTCAATAGTAGGAGGTGGTGGTGACGGTGTAGGAGGAGAAGGAGGAGGCGAATTCAACATCCTATAAGTCTCGTTCTCTAGTGTGTTAAAGCGGATAGTGCTATTGAGCCTCATTGGGACATGATCACCTTCCTGTGAATCTTCACCTGAAAACAAGGAATAATGTCTCATGGTTTAACCAGGAAACAAATTACAACTTAGACCACTTCACCAGAAGCAGCCTATGACCAAAATAGGTGAATATAAATCATAATTTTCAAATTAGATGCAGCCTATGTTCATATCTTTCAATTAGTTCACAGATAACCATTTCCTTTATGAGATGGTGAGCAATGATCTCCCTGCTCATCAAACAACAGCACAAATGCACAAGTTAACTAAAACACACATAATACACCTCCTAAGCACACAGTTTACAATTCAAACAACCAACTCATAATAATTTAAAAAAAAAAAAAAATTGATGAACTATATCACAAGCAATAAAGCGTGATCATAACCAGCTAAACGTCAATCCAATTAAATAACAGTAATGAACTTAAGCATTTCCTTCAAACCCAGAAAAGCTGAGCCATAATCACTACAATTTCATAAGCTATTTATTAGCACATCACCCAGATATAACTAATCAAAAACAGATAAAAAAAGGGGGGGACGAGAACGAGATGGATAGAGAATCATACCTTTTCCTACATACAAAACCCGGACGAAAACGGCAGCGGAGATGATACAGAGAAACAGCATTCCAACCTTTTTACGACCGGCAAACTTGCAGATCCAATGAAAGACTCTCTCCTTATCTTTTAGCATCTTGGCAGGTTTAGTGCGGGCTGTTGATTGGACAGGCAAGTAAACACCACCACCGTTCTGTTGATGTTGTTGAAAATGCTTCTCCAATGATCCATAACTTCCCGAACGAATCCCCAATGACCCTCCAGTCATTGTCTCTCCTTAAACCTCACACTAAACAATACCCCT
>CANXYC010207846.1:0-17905 GCA_948193065.1 Aleurites moluccanus | reverse complement strand
AAATTCTATTATAGATCGTTTAGACTCTCTAAATAATTCTATAGATAAATTGTTCAAAAATTTAGAAGAGTTGACTCTTAAACAGAGTGAATTTGAGGAATTTTTCCTTGAGAACAAAGGTCTTTTAGGACTTGTTGCTAGCTCTCGTTATCACAACGAGTATAAAAAGCTGAAAGAAATCAGAAATAAAAGAAAAACCCTTTAAAAGATCTTTAGGAGTAACTCTTTATAATTTCGCCTTTGAACAGAACAATTAGAGAGAAAGCAGATTCACTTGAATGGTATCAAATCCTAAAAGAGGGGGTTTTTGGATTTTTTGAAAGAAAAATAGGACTTTGGGGTTAAAATAGAAATAACATTAGTTTGAGGCGGATAAGGACTGCCAGTGAAACTAAATTAAAAGTTGAAAGACTTTTGTGTTACGTTTTAAAGTTTAAGGATGACAATGTGCATTAGTCAATATTTCAGAGACTACCTATGGAATGATGCCCTAAAATATCTGTGTTTTGCTTTGAATGCTCTATATTTTGCTTTGAATGTTTACTACTGTTATATATATATAGGTTGTGTAAAGTTATTTGAGAAAGGAATATACTTATCCCATACGATTGAAAGTTTATGAAACTTTCAAGTGGTATATAAAGAATAAATGAGCTTAATAAATCAAATGGAAGATGGAGGGAATTATTGGAGGGAAATCAAAATTTAGCCTTTAATAATTAATCTAATGATGGCACTTGGCACTTGGGCACTTGGCACGTGCATGTGTGTGATCTCTGTCTGATTATTATCATTTTATTAATTATGAAATATTTATTTTAATTAATTACAAATATTTTTGATAAAGAATCAAACAGCTATTTATTCAAACATTGTGACTGTTTGAATGGAGATAAAAGAAACTGCTTTAAGCAGTTATTAGTTTTAACTCAAATATTGTGTCTGTTTGAAAGAGTGTCTTAAAGTCTATAAAAATAGACTTCTGCAGGCCAAGAAAATAATTTTCTTCCTTCTATTTTTTCTTTCTCTTTCTGATACAATTCACTAAAGGAAATCTCCAAGTTTGCTGCTTCTAGATTTCAAGATTTGCTTTGTTGTATCCTGAGAGTGTACTGCCATTAAAATCCTGCAGCAACTTAGAAAGTGGAGGCATTAGCACTTAAAAGACAGTGTTTCTAACACGCCTCAAAGCTTCCTAATTCTTTATTTTCCTAACATTACTTAATTAGAAAGCATCTGTATTGAATTTTCAAATTTTAGGTGATACTTTTTATAAAAGATATTATTATATTAAGATAATGTGAGTTTTAAGTTAAAAAAATTACAATTTCATGTTATTTTTAAAAATTAGTTGTATTGTTATATGTGTGTGTGTGCTAATTTGTATTTAGTTCCAAATTGCTAATGGATAGTTATGTTTTTCTGTATTATTATTAATATTACTAGTTATTTCAATTACTATTTGTTTTATTTAGTAAAATATAATTAATCAAAGATTATGTGTAATATCAAATTAAAAAAATAATTAACTAAAAGTTATTTATAATATCAAGCTTAAAAAAAATTATATATATAATAATTTTTTTTATATAATTTTAAATTATTATATTTTTTAAAATTTAATTTCAAATTTAAATTTATATTTAAATAATTATGAGATAAATACTCGATTATTAGAAATAAATATTTATATCCACTGTAATAAATTATATATTTACAAAATTAGAATAATTTTTAATTGTAGAAAAATTTAATAATATTGAATTTTATAAATTAAATATTTGATAATTTTTATCCATTAAAATATTATTATATTAAAAATTCATATTATTTTTCTCTTATTTAATAATTTAGATTTGATCTCTTTCAAAATGTTTATTTTGAGAATCAAGATTAATATTCACATAGATGTATTTTTATATATTTTTTATTATTTAAAGATATTTAATGAGAATGAAAGTGTTAATTTTGTAAAATTCAGTTTGTTACTAATTTAAAATTGAATTTCATAAATCAATTAAATTTAATTTCTAAAATTTAATATAAGGAAATTCTTTTTATAATTAAAAAAATAGTCTAATTATGTAAATATATAATTTGTTATAGTATATATAAATTATTTATTTCTAATCATCAAGCAAATGTTTCATAATTTAAATATTAAAAGATAAATTTAAAGAGTTAAATATTAATATTTTTGTTTTTCATTAAATATTTTTTTAATAATAAAAAAAGGTAAACATAAAAATATATCTATGAATATTAATTTTGATTTTTAATTAATTTAGGAAGTACAATTTTTAAATGAGACCAAACCTAAATTATTAAATGTGAGAAAAATAATACCAAATTTAAATTATTAAATGAGAGAAAATATACTATGAATTTTTAACATAGTAATTTTTTAATGGATAAAAATTATCAAATATGTTTTCTCCGTGAAACATTAAAATAGAAAAAAAAATACAGAAAAAAAAAAAGAATAAAAGAAAACCGGACATGGTAAAAGGAAAAGATTAAAATGCACAAAACAGATTAATTGAATAAAAAGAGTTTTACAAGAGTGAGGAAGTACATTTAATAAGGGTAGATTTGTAAAGTAAAAATTTATACATTTAGGTTGTGACCACAGTTATTTCGAAGGTGACAATAGAGAATTTTATTTTATTTAAGTGAATGTTAAAAATAAAATTTTGATGCCGTTATTAAATTTTTTTTTTTTAACTTTTAGCCACTGTATTATAGTATTTTATTACTAATAATTATTAATTATTAAGTAGTTAAAAAATAATTATTTTTAAAAATTTAAATTTAAATTTTTTAAAATACTCATATTTTTTAAATAAAAAGATTAAATTATTTTTTAAAAATAATATTTAAATAAAAAAATAAATATTAATATTTATTTTTAATAATTATTAAATATAATAATAGCTAACAACTAATAATAATTCTATTAAACACCTACAATAATAAATTACTACAATAATAAATTATTAGATAATAACTATCAGCTAACTATCAGATATCAACCATCAGCTAATAATTATCAGCAATCATTAATAGTTGTCATGAACAGTTAAATTAAATAAAATTTAAATAATTAAATTTGATTATCTTATCTATAAATTATTACACCTATTTGATATATATTTAACTAATTATTTATAAAATATTTTTTTAAATAAAAATTGTTAAACCCTCTTAAAACACTAATTAATAAATAAAAATTTAGATAATATTAAAAAAATAAATTTATATTTTTGTAATTTTTTTAGAGAAATAATTTTATAAAGTTAATTTGATGGATAAATAAAATTTTATTTTATTATAGATTAAAGTGATTTTTAAAATTTTTAGATGTATGTGCTGTGTGCATGGATGATCTTAAATAAGAAAATTTAAAATCGATTAGAAGTAAGAAAATTTAAAATCGATTAGGTATAACTTGAACATACTCATAAATGTATTGAAATTCTTTATTTTTGTATTAATTAATAATTTGAGAGAATGGAATTATATTGTAAAAGGGTAAATTTTAATTAAATATTTTATTTGAAATGATAAATTAATTAAATAATAATATATAATATAATAATGATAAATTAATTAAATAATAATAAATTAATTACTTATATATTAAATAAAATTAATATTATTAATTAAATAATAAGAAATTAATTACTTATATATTAAATAAAATTAATATTGAAAACTTACTCTTTAATTATTATATTATATATTATTATTTAATTAATTTTTTATTTTAAATAAAATGTCTAATTAAAATCAATAGTATATTATATATTATATAATTTTGTCCTATGTATGATCCACATACAAAAATGGGCCGAGTATTGGGTGGGTTAATTTTCAACCCGACCCACCCTTTGGCTTTGTTCGTCTTGCCTCCTCTTCCCAAAAACCACCCCCTAAAACCCTATATCAGCTGGTACAAGGCCAAAATGCCCCAAAGTTTGCCACTTTCACATTGGCAGGAACTTAATTGAGCAAGACAATGGATCACATAGCAGCAGTTGAGCAGCAGATGGTATCGGAGAGATTGAGAAGGAAGCTCAACGAAGTCAATACAACTGCCCAGACCTATCTCTCGCCTGTCCAAGACCACATCAATTTCACTCTTCAGGTTTGCATTTTATAAAATTCTTGTGGATTTTAGGTACATTGGCCTTTTTTCTTACATGGGTGTCCTTCAATTTCTGATGGGTAATTAAAATTTTCTTTTAGTTTTCTTCAAATTTACCCACAAGATATACAGTTATAGTGTTATCTCAGAATTTGTCTCAAGGTTCTCTAGAACCAAATATGATTTTTTTTTTGCCCTATATTCTGTGTTTTTTTTTCATCCAAAATGTGTGTGTGCGTGTGTTTTTTTTTTATTATTGGTTGAAATGTGATTTCTTGCAGAAAGCATACTTCAAATGTGCATATGAATGCTTTGATAGGACAAGAAAACAAGAAGAGATAAACAATTGTGTTGAATATTGCAGTGTCCCAGTTCTTAAGGCTCAGCAGCAGTTTGAGAATGAGATGGCCCAGTTTCAAGTAAGTTCATCTCCCTCTCTAAATTTTTTTTTTCACTCAATGTTTATCTTTTTAGTGAATAATTTGATAGGATATAGCGCCCATTTTGATGGATTACAAAAACAAAAACAGTAAGAACAAAAAGAAAATGTAATTTTGACATGAAAGTAATAATTCTGATTCTGGCTCGAGCTCTGCGAAAGTAAAATAAATAGAGCCATGGGAATCAATCGTTCACTTTTTTTTATCGTTTCTTTTTCAATTTTGTTGAAACATGTAAAATGGCTTCTTCTTGTTATTACTTTACTGCTTCTGGTTAAATGCAGACGTTCCTACCATTTTCTATTTTGGGTGTGTTTTTGCCATATACTTTATCCTTTTCTTCCCAAGCAAATATAAAATAATAGTAATTAAATGGGACCAAGGTTTTCAATCCATGTGCAAAAGATGATTCATTTACAAGAAAGTCATTCCACAAATCTACAATTTCCATTACCAAAAAAAAAAATAAAAAATAAATAAATAACTGAAGGTATTAGTAAGTCATAACACTTCAAGGATAGATTTTCATCTCCCCTTCTATTTCTTTTTGCTGTGAACAACCTAGTAAAATAGTAAAACAAATCTGAGGAAGAAAAAAATTTTCTTCCTCTTTTTAGAAGAGTGCGTATCCTTCCAAACCCATGAATCAGTGTCATACAATCCTACCACAATCCAAGAGATATTGATGGTTGAATGTGCCAATTTCCTTAGTTAATAAGTTGTCTAAACCGGAAAATAATGCAGTAAGAGGTGGGTAATGATTGAGCCGAGTTCTCAAAAAGGAAGTATCTATTGAACTTCTCCCTTCTTTTGTAGATTGCCTGTACTGAGCATATTTTTTCGAATTTGCCTGGAGCCATCTCCCTTATTTTAGAGTCAATATGCTGCATTTCATGTCTTTAGCATCATTCTTGCAAATGACAGCATGTCATGTTGTGTCACGGCTTTGAGTTTGTGTTTGTGATGATTGCTTGATGTTAACATATGAACTAGACAGATTATATATCTACAAAATGTTTATACAAATTGCTTCCTTCTATGGTTAGTTTATCTTTTCCATTCATTCATTTTGCAAAGAGGCATAGTCTTCCTTTCTAGAATCTTAATGGGTATCCAATTTTATCAATAATGCCCCTAAGCCTCGGGCTTTGATAGAAATCATTCAGATTACAAAAAACAAAAATAAGAATATTAGCACAAGGTACCATCCATCCTTTCTGCTCTTTTGCTCTATTTATGTTATATTAATTTAGTTTATAGACATAGACTTGGATATTCCGTGGGGGATTAATAGCTTCTGTTGTTGCGAGGCTCAACCTTTTCATTTTCAAAATTTGTGGCATTATTGTGCTTTTGTTGTATTGTACTTCCCCTGAGAAATTGAAGTTAGAAATCAGTGCTGCATGCTTGGATGCATGTACGTCATAGATTTAAATCGCGGTCGTGGTTACCTGTAACGGTAACAGGGTTATCGCGGCCATAATGTAATGGTAACGGTCAATCGCTACGCAATTTTTCACAAAAAATTGCAAATGAGAATTTTAACAGAAATCACTAAAGCTAAGAGTTAATAAGCATAATATTTTATAAATAAAAACTCAATATGTTTACATTTTTTAGCAAAAGAAAAGAAAGAAAAAGGAAAAGAAAATAAAAGAAAAGATAACCCAGATTCGTTACACGATTACGTAACAGCAGTTATGACCATTATTCAAATAATTTTTTTTTTGCCCTTTTTTTAAAGAGTATAACGGTAACGCCACCCTTATTTTCCGTTACATAACGGCCCTTTTTTGAATCCATGATGTACGTTGTGTGTGAATGCATATGTGCGTGCGAGAGAGAGATTTATCTAGCTGTGGGAAACAAAAGAATAACTCCCAAGCTTATGTGTGGTGGTAGAGGATGTAGATCGAAGATCATTTTTGTCAATAAAGAATTTGATGGATGTGAGGAGCTTTCTCTCTTTCAACATTTTTTTAGTCTCTTTCATACTTTATATTCCTTTGATTGTTGATAGTGGTCTTGTTGGTGCAAGTTCTTGGGCTCGTGGTAGCTCTATAGATGGGTGATCGACTGACCTGGACAACAAAGCAAATTGTGGCTGATATCTTTTTTTTTTCTCTAAAAAGAATACATGGTGTACTTGTCAAGTAAACACAACTACACAATTTTTAATTAACAGTTGCAAACTTCTTCCACATACATTTGTGATACTACATGTATCAAGCCAATCTTGGTGTCCACTACAAAGCGATAAGCCTTGTTCCTTAGAGATACCCTTTATGGTGCTCATTGCAAGACGAGGCTGGGAGATGTCACCATATGGATCTTCTTTTTTTTTTTCCCTTCTTGCTCCTTTTCTTTTTTATTTATTTATTTATTTCTAAGAAGAGAGGTGAGAAGTAACTATATAGCCCAAGGTTATTAAAACCAGACTGGGACCTGTCGTTTCGACCAGAAAAACTGAAAACCGGTCATGCCTTATTACCCACCTCATTGACCCGGATAAAAAACCGGCCACTTGGCTGTGTACCTAGGTGATTCGGACCAGGTTTTTCGGTTTTAACGGGTCTGAAAGCTTTTTTTTTTAACCTTTTTTGCATAAAACGGTACCGTTTTGTGTGAAAAAACGGTGCCATTTTGAATGGTCTCTCTTCTTTTTGTTTACAATGGCTTGCCTTATTCGATTCAGCACCACTAAATGATATTAATTACCTTGGATCTAAACACAAAACAAAGAAATTATTGGTCTAATCTCAAAACCCATATTAAAAACCAAACTAACACTAGAACCCACAAACAAAAATTTCGAAGTATCGGAGATCCAGTATAAATGAAATAAGAAAAATAAATAGCCAAAACAAAACAAATTCAGAACAAAAATTAGAAAATTTAAGATATAAACTGAACTTAATTCAAAAGATTGATATACAAGAAGAAGAAAACAAAAACTTAAACAAGAATTTACCTTGTTAACTATAAGATTCCAAGTCAATCTGCTAAAATAGAGTTTTTTTTTTTTTTTTTTTAATTTCTTTTCCTTAAAATTTTCTTACAAGTGAGAAAACTAAGAAAGACCCAATAATCAATGAATTATGCTTAGAAATGGGTAGTTGATAGATGTGTAGGTCATGAAGAAACGAAAGAGAAATCTTCGTGAGTGTGTGTAGTGGGTTGTGGGAAAGGTTAAAGTAAACAATTAAGAAGAGCACTCAACCCCAAAAAAGAAACCATGAGAAAGAAAAGGAGAGAGAGAGAGAGAAGGGGAAAGGGTTGGGGGGGTGGGGGGTATTTTGATGAGGTTAATAATCCAATCCAAAGAGCATTGCAATGTCTGATTGTGAAGAAGAAAGAGTGATTGAAGACAAAAAAAAATAGAAAATGAAAGTATTTGTCTCTAACTTATCCTTTTTAAGCGGGAATGCATTTACTTTCATTTATTAACACTTGATTTTTTTTAGATTTTGTTTATTTTACTTCCTATTCTAATATATTTTTTGAGATTAATATTTATGAAAATTATTTTGTTTTATATTAATACAGTCTATTTAGCAGTAAAGTTTAGTTTTTACCTTTATGAATAATGTAATTTGATTTTATTGATTAAAATTAAATTATAAATAATTCAATTTTTTAGTGATAAATTATTGTTAACTATAAATTATTATTATTTTTAACATTATGAATGAAAAATTAAATTTAAATCTATTATTAAAATTATATATATATATACAAGACTATGTCTAAATATTAATTTTATTAAGTCAAATATTTTATATAATATTCAATATTTATTTATAAAAATATTATATAATATTAATTTAATATTTTCAGTTTAATTTCGGTTCGACCGGTTCGATTATGGTTGAATATCTGACCCTCTGTCTCCACTGGTTCTAAGACTGGTCCAATTTTCAATATCATGATATAGCCACAATAGGATTCAGAGAGAGAGAGAGAGAGAGAGAGAGAGAGAGAGTGGGGAGAGAGAGAGAGAGAGTCAAAAGCTATTGAGGCCTATGGTAGTAGAGAGAGAGAGAGAGAGAGAGTCAAAAGCTATTGAGGCCTATGGTAGTATTATGCTACACCTAAGAGTGAGGCCTTGGATAGGCGCAGCCATGGAAGGAGAGAACAAACATAAACTCAGTATGGCATGAAAGTGCTATAAGTTGAAGGGCCATGCTTATCATTTTCCTTGTTCTTCAATGATGCATAGCTTGTCTGGGCATTTCCCTTGTTTTGGACATCTTAATCAGTAGACCTGTGCTTGGACCAGAGAGATTGAAAGAGAGAGAGAGAGAGAGAGAGAGAAGAAAAAGAAAAAGAGAACTGAAATTCTTGGGATGTTCGTGTTTGTTGCATATATGAAATTCAGGTTTATTGAAGTGCCACATTTATGAATGGAAATATATTGTTTATTTTCTGCTAGAGTCAACGTGTCATGCATAAGTGCTTTATTATACATCCTATAGTTTTTATCTTATCACCATAGTTCGTGCATTACTTCATACTGACGTTGGTTTGAAATTTTCTTTTGTTTAAATTGAACGCAGGAAAGGTTGAATAGGTCTCTTATGGTCTGCCAAGACAAGTTTGAGGCAGCTAAGCTCCAACAGGTTGGATCTGATGCTGTGAATGCTCTGGAGTCATGTGTTGACCAGTCAATCCAGGATAACATACAGGCACTACCACATCTTGTTGGAAGATTGAAAGCATCTCTCTCCATCCGTGATTAAACTAAACTAGACGCTATCGCAACATTATTTTTTCTAAAAAATCTTTTTGTAGTTTTTAAATTCCTTGTTGAATGATATATAATTGGCAGAATATAGAGTTATACTGTACTGTGCCTTTTGCGGCAGTAGGGCAAATATATTTCAACCTTTATCATTTTGTCGTTGCTAATTTCCTGGTCAAGTGGTGATGAATTGGCAGAACAGAGTTCTACCGTGCTTGTTCCTTTTTAGACAGGAAGAGATAAAGAGAACAGTTTGGTATAAAAAATCAAAAAATAAAATAATATTCATTTTTTAATCTTTGAATGTGACTCAAATTTCAGTGTTGAACAGTTTTGCGTGTTATTGAGATTATCATTAGAATTAATCTTTTCAAACAAAATGATAGTGCAGGTGAAATCCTATTTTCCAGGTTTCATGAGAACGATGAGACGGGACACCTTCAGAAGCAGGGGGTCAACTGATCACACTCTCAATTTAGGAGTCCAGGTCACTAATAAATGTTGATTTTAATGATTTGTTTTTATTGTTTCGTTGGATGCTTTTTACAACTCATAAATGTTGAGATTGATATTTAATCTACATGTTCACTGTTCAGGATCTAACCTAGGTGCAAGTTTCCAATTCCAAAAAGAATAGCCAGCCGACTGGATCAACCACTGACACTGGCGGATAATGAAGATCATCACCATCACCATGCCTTTATGAAATGCAGTTCCTTTGTGAAATTTTCCAACTCAAAAATGACATTTAATTTCTGTTGTGCCAGAAAAATCAGTGCGAAATGTCTATTGAACCGAACCTTCATATCGGAGGTGATGTTCGCCAAGATCATCACGGTTGGATTTACATTTAAGACTCAGGTCTGTGTTATACTCCCTACTTTTATATTTTCAGTCACTTCTCGAATTTAGAACAACGAAACAACACTTGACGTAATAGGTGAAAAGAAAAAAACAGCAGAAACAGGCGAAATTCCTGCCAAATACAACACTACCATCATGTAAACAAAATAAATATTTGGATTAAATTGCAAAAATACTATCACTATGACACTATTTACTACCAAACTATAACCAATTAGATTTTTTTTAGGAGAATCAATTAGATTTGTTGTTTAGGCAAGGAAAGTTAATGAATTAGTTACTTGGTTATTCAAAGAAAACTAGAAAAAGGAATTAGTTACTTGGTTACAACTAATCTTTAGAAAAAAAATGACAGTAATTGTTTTCCATGTTTCTTGGATAAACAATAACTTTAAATTTAATGTAGTAATACAATCTTCTAACTGATGAGCAACATTATAAAAAAAAAAAAAAAAAAGAAGGTGAAACAAATGCTAAATAAAAAGAATTAGTAGTTTCATTAATAATTTAATAATTAAACGCTTATTTCACAATTTAAAAAAATACCATTAACTTAAAATCCTTAAAGTTTCTTTTGGAAAAACTAATTTGAAAGAATTCAATTCAATTCTACCAATAGAATCCAACTAAATTTTTGTACAAGAATTATGCTAAATACTATGTATATTGATAATGAAATTAAATTTTAATTAAACTAAAATTTTGAGAAATGATATGATTTTTATTTGCTTTGAAAATTATTATTTTATACTAAAAAAATTGAATTTTACGAACTATTTCTTATTAAATATGAAAATTAGTAAAATGAAATTTATTTGAATTGAATTCTTGCAAAATCTGATTTTTTACATGCTTTGAATTAAAGGGAAAAACGATTCCCTTGAACCCAATTCCTCTCTATCGCCACAACCTTCTTGACTGTCTGAGTGACCCCGGTCGGCGGTCGGTTAGTGACGATGCAGAAGAAGTGGTGGAAAAAGAAAGCTTTATAATACTTGAAGGTTCTCCAATGACAAAATCAATAACCGTAATCTGGTCTTCAACGTCACCCAAAAGCATGCAAAACTTGAAGTCTACTTGCTCTTCACTTGCCTTTCTTAATTAAACTTCTTGCCATCTTCCTTTTTGACACTAATATATGCCACACTCTTGAAATAAAACTAACCAAAAAAAAAAAAAAATTCATTCACCGATGAACCCATCAAATTTCATCTATGGTTCCACACGAGCAGCGATCTAAACCTGCCATCAATTCCATCTCTATTGAATCAGTTGAATCATCGGTCCAAAACCTAATCAAAAGTTGGCACGGAAGGCAAAAATGGAACTCCTTTTCAATCCAAAAGATGAACAAGGCCAAAATATTAATAGAGCAGAATGGAGAATCAAGTTAACAAAATTCCTAGAATCAACACCAGTTCGTACTATCGCAATCTCATTGCTTCTTGTGGATCTCAATTTAACTATTCTTAATGTTTCTTCTTTACTTTATTGCACATCACAAAAGAATAATAAGATAGAATAACAAATTTGGTATGATTGGTATACTAAGCTTGCTTTCTGCTAAGGCTATAGCACTTGCTGTAGGGCTAGGCAGTTCCTTCTTTAGGAGGCCAGGTTATGTGGTTGATGGTGCAGTTGTTATTGGGGAATTATTTTTGGAAGCATTATTGGAGAGAAAGGGAGGAGGTTTGCTTCTTGTGGTGAGCTTGTGGAGAGTGGTTAGGGTTGTGGAGAGTGCATTTCAGTTGAGTGATGAGGCCATTGAAGCACAGATTGAAGGTATAATTTGTCAGCTTGAGCTACTTAAAGAGGAGAATACAAGACTATTAGAGACAATTGCTGATAAAGATATTGCAATTAGCAGGTTACATGAGATTATAGAGAAGCTACAATCTGAATGCAATAATCAATATAGACAATAGATAGAAATGAAATTCCAAACATCCTTTGGAACCCAAAATATCAAAATATAATAAACAATAAATAACATGAATTTTGATCAAAATAAAGCAGTACCTTTGATATACCAAGAACCTTTAAAATAGGATGTGATATTGTTCCACAGATGAACAAGTGAATAGATATCTGCTGAGAACATTCATCACATATTCAATCATAATTGCAAAGCTGGTGCGAAAAAGATGAGAACTGCCTAGTTCTTTTTCATTTTCAATTTCCATAAAGATCAAACCAAATAAAGTGAAAAATTGTAAAGAAAGATTATCTTCATTTCTGATTCCATTATTACAGTAAAATCATAAGCTCAATGCCCTTAATGCCATGGTTGCCTTAAGCATCCTGCTTGCTTTTCTGCCCTTCAAACTTATCTATAGCAACCTGCAGCTCATCTGTACCTCCAACAGCTCTCATAGTGTAAAAATAAACCCCTAAGACAAATGCTGACAAGCCACCAGCAACTATCAGATTCTTCGTCTTTGGTGCAAGGCTCCTATACCCAGAAATTCCAGTCATCTTTATAACCAAAATTTTGCAGCTAATAAACTGAAAAGTGACCAAGAACATATATGGAATTAGTCTACTTGTTGTCAAGAGAGCATTTGAAATGCCAGATTCAAAATTCTATATACTCAGAAGAAGTTAAATCTGAGCATACATTGCAGTTTACTGTAGTTTTAATTTGTTTGTTACTCTACTACTAATACAAACTATAGTACGTGAAGTGCCCGTCTGACATTTTGATACTACAGATCAGCGGATAAATCTATGCAAATTTTATAAAATTGTACAATCCAACCCCAAGAATAAGGAGCATATATAAAAACCATGAATCTGACAAGCCAACAAACCTATGTGACAGTCGAAAATTAACGGTTTACGATGATCTAGTGTCTGGCTCAACTTGAGTGATTTAAGGAAACAATGACATGAGTTTAGATTGGATTAGTACATAAGAAACTTCAATTTAATCCAATCCAATCAGACACAAAATAATATGTTATAAAAAAAGACACTATTTAGTCCTTTTTTACAAACGAATTAACTAACCATCAGAAACATGGTCCTTCGTTTTTTTCTTCTTTCATCTCTCATCCTCTTTGATAACAAAACATCAGAAGCAACTCACATGTTAAATGTAACACCAAATATGAAGAAGTTTATTCTCCCCATAAACAAGGTAATCAAAATCACTTTTCTAACAAGAATCGAGGAAGAGTTACATAATTTCAGAACCTAACATCAGTTTGTAAATCGTTAGATTTTATAAACTAACTGAAATAGAATTCAAAGAAATTCAACTACTGTACATGATAAGCATTCTAGAAATTCACTTAAGCGTATAATTCAGCATTATTTCCTGATATTATGAATATCATGATATCCAAACCAAGGACACATTTTCTTTTCTTTTTTTAGGTGCGTGAGGTGGGTATTGGGTGTATGAAGACTGGAAAAGTAAACTCAATATCTCACCCTCAATTACTTCAAGTAATTGAACTAAACAAACTAAATTGGTAGCCCAAACAAAAACCTGGTAGCTAAACTACAGAAAAACAGTAAAGAAAATTTCAACGTTGTGAATATCAAGTTGATTTCGGAATACCCAGAAAAAGAAAAATACAGCAAACTAACAAAAACGAATCAATCATTTTCTTGCTCTACACTTTCAATCCGTAACTAAAACTGGGGGTGCCATAAAAGAAAGAAAATGAAATCGGACAAAAAGAATTAGGAAAATTAAATTAAATTAAACATTTGAAAAGTAAAGCGAATCGAAACAGACCTGAAATGGTGAGATCGTTGCGCTAAACCTCCAAGTCCAAGCCCTGTTATATTAACCTTTTTGTTAAGCAACTAGTCGACTTCTGTTAGCTATGCACGGTCACTAAGCAGGCCAAGTAAATTTGTTTGAACCGCAAAATCCGACCCGACCCAACTCTGAATCTCTCTATTTAATCCGCCTCGCAGCTGTTATAATTAGTTCGATTTGATTGTGTATAGTTGTTAATTATTATTATTATTTAACTAATATTAAATAAATAAATTTATAAATAAAATTAATAAGAGAAAAGTTAACAACCCATTTGTCGGTAATTCAATTAGTATAAATAATTAATACTTGTAACCAAATGAGTGGGAATGAATTTGTTAACAAACTTCTAGTTATGTCTTAATTCCTTCTTCTCTCTTTCTCTCGATTCTCTCTTTTTTCTCTTATCTTCCTCTTCGTTCTCTTTTTATGATAAAGTTCTGCCTTTCTTCTTTCATAACAGATATCCCAATTTTTTTTTTTTTTTTTTTTATCTCATTCAATTTATTTTTTATATTAATTAATTTATATTTATTTAATATAATTATTTTATAATTTTATTTTATCAATTTAAAATAATTAATCTTAATGAGTATCTTTAGAGTTTTCGACAGTCCTTAGAGCATTCGATAGAAAAATTAATTATTATTTTTAAATTTATTATTATTTATATTTTTGAATTTATATTTAAAATATAGATAAATATAAATATAATTTTTTTTTTTTAATTTTGACAATTCAAATCCAATTTTTTATGTAGTTTTAAATATTTTATTTATTTTTATTTTTATTGTTCTCTCTCAAGCCTCTTAATTAATTTTTAATTCTTAATCGGCTTATATATAAGGAATATTTGGATGTTATTATAAAATTAAGACTTAAATTATATAATGAATTTAAAAAAAATAATTATCTCGAAATTAAAACTTAATTATAAAGTATTTGAATGTCATTATGTCATTTCTTAACTTCATTAAGAGTAAAAAAATTATTAAAAAATTAAAATTTCTCTTGCAAAATCCGTATGAAAAATAAGTTTATAAATTACACTCTCAGCTTATTTTTTTTACTTAAAACACTATCTTAATTTTATTTTTTTAAAACATCCAAACACTTTAATTTTCACTTAAAAATTAAAAACTCATTCAAATAACTATTTTAAGTGATTATTTTTTTTTTTTGAAGAGATCCAACACTCCCATAAGTGAATAAAATTTTTTAATTATCTAATTCGAATTAAAAATTAAAACTTTTTATCTATTAATCAACAGGTAGATTGTGGACAATTGGGTTTGTAAAACTTTAAAGCATGCAAGCTTGGGACTTCAAGTTTCGGGTTGGTGGGTATTCGGACTTTGCGTTCTTTGGATGTTGGAGTTTTTTATTTTAGGATTTTATTCTCTACTCCTATGAGTTCTAATTTTGGATTTTTGGATTTTAAGATTTTCTTTTCTGGTACTATAAGTTTTAACTTTACAAAAGATGAATCCTTTAAAGTAGAGGATAGTATACAGATGTTTGAAAATGTTGGTTGGTTTACTCCAATATCAAATACTATCTCCGTTTCGTAATAAACTTTAAAACTTTAAAGCTTGGTCCTATGCAAAAGATACCAAACTTTGCGAAAGAAGCTGACCTGGAACAAGTCTGAATTCACTCTTCCAACACTTTGATACTCTTAACTGTAAAATCCCAATCTTAATGCTCTTTTCCTTTGTTACTAGTCAAACCATCTTTGATCTTCTCTTCCTTTTATTTCAATTTAACCAAAACACTACTTTGTAAATCAAATTCATAAATGGTGTCAACAGTCGGAATAATCTCCAATGTCCGGTCACTGGTCATTTTTCTCCGATTCCTTTCATCTCCTTTACCACCATCATCACCACAGCTGCCAAAATCTAGAAACAACAGAATTGATTTCAGCCTTTGACATATACAAGAAAAATATTCCAATCTTCTCTAAAGTTGAAGAAACAGAGACAATGAGCAGATGGTTCATGAGCTCTCCTTTTTCGAGTCGAATTAATTGAACCCAATAAGAAGTTCACACCTACAAGAATACACCAAGTCGTAGGTGAAAAAGACTCGTGGCTGGAACAAATTGAAAAAGATCTAACTCTAAGCAGGATCTTAATAAACCCTAAACAAAAACAAGCAATGAATTTGTCCAGCCAGAAAGTAGTTTTAGTACAAAGGCACTGTTAACAGAGGAAGTTTAGGTGAAATTTGTGACAATAATGGCCGGAAAGAAAGAAATAGGATGGGAGAGGGAGAATGTGCAGTGAAATGGTGGTCACTTGTGGGGAAGGAAGGAGAAGAAGTTCAAGTGAGGGATGCGAGTATGGTGATGGAAGATATGGAAGAAAAGGCGTTGACAAGAAAGGAGACTTTGATAATTCTATTGGAGGCAATGGAGAAGGGAGAGAGAAGGAAATTAGGGAAAGATGGAAGAGAAGGGAAATAAAGGTTTAAAGAAGATTATTTTTTTCAATTAATAAAAAATTTATTTTTTGTTCAACGTCATAACTTAACTATACGGACACTGAAAATTTTGTGGCTATAAAATACAAATTTATCAAGTTTAAGCTGTAAAATGATAAGTTTTAAATTTCGTAGATCACCTATTACAAAAGATGAATTCTTAGTGGCTCTTAAACAAATGCATTCAGATAAGTCTCCTAGCCTGACTGTTTTAATCTTTGTTTTTTCCAACACTTTTGGAGGTTGATTGGGAAGGATGTGGTTCAGAGTTGTATTTCTTGGCTATCAAATGGTTCTTTTTCAGAAGGGGTGAATGATATTAATGTGATGCTTATCCCTAAGGTTGAACATCCTCAAAACCTTAAAGATTTAAGGCCTATTGCCTTGTGTAATGTAATCTATAAGCTTATGGCTAAGGTTCTTGCTAATCGCTTGAAGTCTTGCCTTCCCTCACTTATTTCCCCTTTCCAATCTGCTTTTGTTCCTGGTAGAAGTATTATTGATAATTTTCTTGTGGCTTTTGAAATGCTTCACCACATGAAAGGGAGACGTAAAGGACATAAAGGTAATGTCGCTCTCAAAATCGACATTAGCAAAGCATATGACAGAATTAATTGGTCTTACTTGGAGGTGATTCTTTGTAAATTTAGTTTTTCCCGGCAGTGGATTGATATGATCCTTCTTTATGTCAAAACTGTGTGTTACAAAATATCCTTCAATGGTGAGTTTGTTGGCCCTATATGTCCCCATCGTAGTTTGAGACAAGGTGATCCATTGTCCTCATATTTGTATATTTTGTGTGCTGAGGGTCTCTTTGCTCTTCTCAGAAAAATTGAACTGGACGGTTTAATTTGTGGTATAAATATTTGTAGGAGTGCTCCTACCATTAACCATCTTATGTTTGCCGACGATTGCTTCTTATTTTTCCAAGCAACTAGTGAAAATTGTTTTAACATGAAACTTCTTCTTGGAAAGGTATGAAAATGCTTCGGGTCTGGCTATTAATTCAGCCAAGTATGGCGTACATTTCAGTCCTAATGTGGGAGTTAGCAGATCATCTTATTTGAAATATATTTTGGGAGTTTCTTCCTCTTTTGATCAAGAAAACTATTTGGGACTTCCTTCTTTTCTTGATAGAAGCAAGAGAGGGATCTCGGGTTACGTAAAAGATAAATTATGGAATAGAATTATACGCCATTTTGCCGCAAATCCACCAGTCCAACCATGTGCCATTTTGCACTGCAAAATGGCGCTGATGCACAGTAAAACACCAATTTGGTGTTTTACTGTTCATCTACTGCATATTTTTTTTTTATTTTTTTTTTAATTTATATGTATAAAAATATTATAATTAAAATAATAATTTTACAAATAAGCCCATATGTTTTTAAATTTTGTTATTTAATTTTTAATTTATATAAATAATTAATTTTAAAAATTTTATTTTATAAAAAATT
>CANXYC010207842.1:0-25622 GCA_948193065.1 Aleurites moluccanus | reverse complement strand
CCCCCCCCCCCCCCCCCCCCCCCCCCCCCCCCCCCCCCCCCCCCCCCCCCCCCGCCCCCCCCCCCCGGCGGGGGGAGATAAAGAGTGGTATTTTTGGGATTAAAATAAAATTATTTAGCAAAACTTAACTTTTTATTTATTGACAGAAGAAAAAACATGAAATTTTTTATGGAAAGATATAATAGTGCAACGGAGTAAAAATGCAGGAACTTTTTAGTATAATTTTGAAAATACATAGACTTTTTAGTATAGTCAGCCAAAATGCAAGGACCTCATAATAATTAATCCTTTCTAAAATGGAAACTTTACTTATAGAGTGTTAAGTTTAATTTAACAACTATGAAGGATCAATAATGGTTGTTACCCTTTCGATAACAAGCTTAAAATTGCTCTTTGTCTAAATTTGCCAGTTCTGGAAATTTAATAATGGGCGTAAATCTTTTGTAATACCGTGAATGTCTTTCATGTATTCTAAGCCAAAGGTGCAAGTAATGAGCGTTACTCTTAAGGTAATGGACCGTGAGTTTTTCTATTCGTCCTAATTTCTAAAATGGAAACTTTGCTTGTAACATGCATTAAGTTTAATGTAATGAATGTGAAGGATCAATAACGGTCATTACCCTTCTAGTAATTGGCTTGAAATTGCTCTTTGTCTGAAATTAACCACTTCTAGATTTAGTAACGGACGTGAACCTTTTGTAACTCCCGTGAATATCTTTTACGTATTCTAAGCCAAAGGTATAAGTACTGAGCATTATCCTTAAGGTAATGAGTGTTACTTGTTGAGTTCTATAAAAAGAGTTCTAAATTTTCTTTCAACTGATAATTGTAACATTTCTTCATTTTCTATTTTCTTTCTCAAGTTCACAAACCCTAGCTAAACAAACCTCCCTTCTATGATCAAACAACCAAAGATTTGCTTAAATCTTGAAGGAAAATACTCCAAGAACCCACAAGTTCCTCCAAATGATACATCTTTCTTATGTATTCCAAGTTGTGAGAGACTAAGGTAAATCTCTGCACCTATAATTTAAGTATTATATGAGTTTATTTATGGTTATAGAAATTATTTATGAGTCTTGGGTGACTAATTGAGTGTAAAAATTGCAAGTATACATGGTTGCTTTAGAAAGTAAGGTATAAATTTCATTGAAGTGAATAGTAACATAAATAGTAACATTATCTTTATACCTTCTATATTTTCTTAAATTAATAGTTAACTGAGATAGAAATCATCTAAATGGAGTTAAAGATACTTAGAATCTTATGATTTCAGTATGAATCTTCATGGGTTAGTAAACCCTAATTTTTGAGGTTATGATGGTGAGTTCAAAGTGATTTTGAGATAAATGGATGTTAATAAAAGTGTTAGAAGTTAAATTAAGTTATAATTCATAACCAAGAGTTATAATTTGTATGAATCAGGAGAAACCCTAACTTTAACCTTAAGGTTATAATAGGGCTTTTGTTGTTTAAGTTAAATTATGATATATGTGATAACTATTGGGCATGTTTAAAGGTCATAAGTAATCTATCCATGATAATATATTGACCAAGAAGTAAAGTTATGCATATGCTTAAGGAAGTAATTAGATACTTATATGACTTATAGTAAGATGAGATTAGTTAAGATAAAACTTGTGCATGTATATTAAGTTTAGTATGCATAAGTAGAGTTAAGATAGTTGAGTCACATACTAAGGGGTATAAGTTTTAAGGGACTAAGTGTAAGTACAAGAATAAGTTTCATAATGAGTATTGAATGGATTGTAGCACAATGATTATTATTTTATTTCTTATAGCTTGAAGAAAAGGCGAGGGTCATGTTGGCTCATTCTCTAGATTGTTGATTGGGAAGGACCTCGCATTTCTTTTGTTTGAGGTGAGTGGAAAATATACTATTATGCTTGTCCATCAAACTTTGAGCCATCTAAATTAAATGCTTATACTTTCTCAAGAATTTCTTTGATAACCATGTGATCCATGATAAATGATGAACCTACGTGTTAAGTTTTGATAATTATATGATATATGTATATGTATATGTATATATATGCCTTTATGATGTTTAACCTACTCCATAAATAGAAATCCCCATTAGGATATTATCAGTCTTGTGCACAAGGTAACAAATAAGGTATATTATTCAACTCTTCCTAGGGGGTTCATGTCCTAGGCATAGAACCTGATCAGTCTTTCGTTATCTAGTAGATTATGTTATTATGCCTTTGATCTCACTCATGTTATAATGATGATTATGATATGTTATGGATTTTTGTCGTTCTTTATATGGCCATTTTATAGGTGATACCTTTATGATGAACTTACATCATCAAAAGTTTCACATTTGATCATACATTTAATGATCTTGTTAATCATATTGAAATAATTGATTACCATGTTTCCCAAAGTATGTAAGTATATTCTCCAGTGGTTGAATTACACTCACTTATGTTTGTTCAATGTTTTTCAGGTAGCAGGTAGTGGATGATTTATATTTTTTGCTTTTTATTCTCTAGCAAGGAACTTGGGTATCCGTGTATATACACTGATTTGAAGCCTTACTCTTTTAGATGCTTCATGGATACTTAGGAGACTTTCTTATTTTGGTAGATATTTATTTATCTCTTGAAATTAAGGATTTTATTATTCTGTTAAATCAAATGTATCATTTCATAGTTATATATTTATGATAATGTCTTGGAGGTGTTGGGATATCCCAAGTAATTCCTTTTACGGTATTATGATATATGTGTACAAATGAAAATTTAAGATTATAGTATGATATGTTATTAAGTTATGATATTGAAATTAAGTTCAGGTTTTATGATATCATGATTGGATGTTATGATTTAAGAAATATCCCAAAATGAAATTATGTATAATACTTTTTGTAAAAATGACATCCCTTCTTTTTTTTTTTGCATAATTTTAACCCCACTAGAAATATTTGCCTTTGGGTTAGTGAGTTAGGTATCACACATCACTTTTCCCTCTTTTTTTTTTCATCTCTCTCTTCTCCTATCCCATTATTTTATCAGATCCATGAATAAAACCATTTATCCATTTCTATAAATTGAGCTTTATAATTACTTTATTTGACTAAACATTTTATAATTTGTTCATCTCATTGATCACATTTGCTAAACTTGTATTTTTGTTCTTATTGCTCACATTTCCCATATTGATCTTTTCGATCATATTTTCGACGAAACAACCATTTTAAGTATTAGCTCTCAGGTTATTTATTATACTCGATTTTATTTTTTGTTTGGGTTTGACATCTGAATGTTTATATTAATTAATTAACTTTCAACTTATAGAGTATTAGACCCCTTGGATTTGATGTTAATTTTAATGATAACAAAACATGTTGATTGTTTTAATTATGCTAACAATTTATTTAAGTTAGTCAACACATGAGAAATCATGACTAATGATTAATCATAGGTTTAATATGTTTGAAAGAGCGTGTTAGATCTTTAATGTTCTAACATGCTTATTTTGATGGGTACAAATAACTCACTAAACCTCTAATTATGTTTGTTTGATTATATACAAGGTTAGAATTTCATATTGCAAGTTGCTGGTATGTAGCCCCTGCTACACTATTAAGTATAGCCCCGGCTACTAGATAAGTAGAGCTTGCGACTCAGCAGTAGTAGCCACTACAATGAGATCCAGCAGACACAGTAGCTGAATAACTTCAGTAGTGCCCGTTACTAGTTCTGTAGTCCCCACTACTTACCTAAGTAGCGCCCGTGACCTATATAAGTTATCGTAGCTACATATGTTGAAGTTTGATTAGCAGCCACTACAAAGTTGTCATAGCTGCAAATTTCAGAATTCAGAGTAAGCCAAAAGGGCAGCACTCGCTACACTATTTAGTAGCCCCCACTACTTTATAAGTAGTGCCCGTTATAGGAAGTAGTGTTCGCTAATAAGAAAGCTCAGAAGACATAGAAGCGTCTTGAAGTTTTTGGAGCAAAAGTTCTGCCCGCTACATTATAAGTAGCTCCCACTACTGATTGTGTAGCCACCACTACAATTCGAATTCTGGTAAAAAAAAATAGCCATTGGAACAACTCTGATTTGCATTAAATGCAAATTTAATGCACCTAAACAATTCTTTTAAGATGAGGACTATTTATATGAGTTGATATGAATTTATTATAATAACAATAATAAATTTATTGTGCATTAATTTATATCTTCAAAGCATTTAAGTGTTCTTGAGCTTTAAATTGAGTTTTCTATTGTAAAGAGAATTAATTGCTTAAACTTCAAGATTGTTGAAGTGTAATTAATTTCTGAGAGTTGGATAAAAGTAATTAGGTAATTTATTTCTCGTCTCTTGTAATTCTTGTGGGTTATGTGTGAGCCTTGTTGTAAAATACTTGTAAGGTTTAGTGTGAGCCAAAACACTTTGAGGTTTGATCTTAAACTTGAAAAAAGATTAAAAATAGTGAAATACTCAAGTGTGATCTTGAGGAGTGGACGTATGCATATTTTGGCCGAACCACTATAAATTATTTGTGTGAATTTTTCTTTCCTTCTTCCCATCATTATTTTTAAGTTGTCATTAATTATATAAGTCAACCAATTCACCCCCTCTTAGTTGCTAATATACTTTCAGAGTGCATATGCTAAGGGGGAGCATATTTGAGATATGCAACAAATTAAAATTCAAGTTGTAGGTTGCAGGAAACTAGCAGCTACTACAAAATAATTCGAACCCGCTACTTAAAGTCGCACTCGCTACCAAATAAGTAGCCCCCGCTACTAATGGACATAGAAGTAAAAAAGTCTAAAATGTTGGAAGAGTAGCAGCCGCTACAATTAAGTAGCTGCCGCTACACTTAAGTAGCCCCCTACTATGGAGCAGTCATAGTTGCTACTAAGAAATTCAGAAGGTTCGGTAGCTCAAGTCTGGAAAATAAAATAAGTAGCGCCTGCTACTTTTATGTAGCCACCACTACTTTGGAAAATCAGACAAAAAAACTAGTAGTTAGAAAAGCTGCCAACTGCATTATTTGGCATTAAATGAAGCCAAACGACTATAATTCATCCAATATTATAAATATGAGTTAGTGGAAAGCTTAAAAAGAGAAAAACAATATATATTGAGCTCACATAAGTGCAAATCAAGTTTCCAACATCATTTTCTTTGTTAATTCTTTCTTTTGTAAGATTCAAAAAAGTGAATCACTTAGGAAGTTAGTCGTTATTCTTCTTCTCTTTCTCAGTACTTCTTTGGGTTATTAAGTGAGATTAGAAAGAGAAAGATAATTATTTATGAGCTTTCATTTCTCTTCTTAAAATTAATTATAAGGGTTTGAGTGTGAGCATTAGAAAAATACTTGTATAGGTTTGAGTGTAAGTCTTTGAGAAACACATGTAAATATTTGAAGAATTAGCCTATGAAAACACTTTGTAAGGTTTTAGTGTGAGTCTAAACACTTGGATTTGATCTTGCACCCATAAAAGGATAAGAGTAAAATGATAAAGTGTGATCTTGAGGAATGGATGTAGGCAAGGGTTGGCCGAACCACTACAAATCTTGTATTTGATTTTATCTTCCCTATACTCTTTATATTTTGCTCATTCATACATGCATAAACATTCATTGTTGAATTGGTTTATTTTCTTATGCTATTTTAATTTGTGATTAATTCTTGATTTTGTCAAACAACCAATTCACTTCCCCTTTTGATTGCCAAAGGGACTTTCAATTAGTATAAGATCTTGTGCTCTTCATTGGGGATTTAACCATCCAAGAGTTGATCCTATGGCATCATTTAAGAATTCTACATGTAGAATAGATAGACCACTATTTTTTTATGGTAGAAATTATAGAGTTTAGGCTAGTAAAATGGAAGATTACCTAGATATTTTAAATGAGGATTTATAGGGAGTTGTTAAAGATGGTTTACTCATTATAAAACCTAGAAATTTATGGCATGAGCATGATTTGAAATAATTTCCATCAAACATTAGCGCTATGCAAATTCTTAGAAGCTCATTAAGTAAGAATGATTATAATAGAGTGTCTTCCTATATTAGTGCTAATGAAATATGAAATTTACTTGATTCTACTTATAACACTAACACCTCTTGTGATGTTGATGAAGTTTTAGATGTAAGCACTCCTACTCATCAACAATAAGAAGAAGATAATGAGCAAGAAGAAATGATGCTACAATCAATAAGAGATAGTAGCATGGAATGCTCAACCTCCACAAGTGATGAGGAATGCAAGGATGAGGTTGCTAACTTACGATTCATGGCCATTGATGATCACACTTCTTCTTATAAGGTAACATCAAATCCCACAAACTCTATTGATGATGATTTTTCATACAGTGAGTTATTAGATGCATTAGAGTCCATGTGAATTGAGTTTGAGAAAATGAGAAAGAAAAAAAAAGTTCAAATGTCAAATTGATGATTTGAAAGATGAAAATGAACATTTGAATAATGAACTTCTTTTATTAACTTCCACCAATGATGATCTTGAAAAAGAAAACAAAAAGCTATTGTTAAAATGTCAAGTTTGTGACCAAGTTTTGAAAGAGAATGAAATTCTTAAAAATGATTTAAATCATCTAAAATCGTCTCTTTCAAAACAAGAAAAATAAAAAGATAGTATGATTTTTAAAGCTCAATTCATTAGACACTATCATTCTTGTAATTCTCATGGTCATAAGGCTCAAACTTGTAAAAATAGTCATGCCTCTAATAAGAAAATGCATAAGCATCACATTCATGGCCATGTATATAAATTTAATGGATATTATTATTAATGTAATGGTTGTAGACACAAATCTTATTTTTGCAAAACAAAAAGACATCATTAATATAAAATTATAAATAATATGACATTTTATAAATATTATTCTTATTGTAATATATATGGTCATATTATTCATGAATGTGCTATTAAAAAGAAGCAACCAAAAATAAAATTAGTTTGGATTGCTAAGGGCACAAAGGCTAATCCCCCAAGGACCCAAAATGAAAATGGTACCAAAGAATTCTTCTTTTGTGCATAATTTTAACGATGATGAATAAGTCATATTGTTTGAAATCCAAAGAAAAAAGGAACCAAATGATGTGCAATGGATGTTACAACTCAAAATAGGCTCACCTCCTTCAAGAAGTTGAAATTCATGGCTACAAGTGGTAACTTTAAACTTTAAATCTTTATTGAATGAATATGTGTTACCATTATAATGCCTATTGATTTACGTGAAAATTTGTTTGAAAATATTGATGGCATGTTTATTTGTTCAAATGTGTTTTGAAAACATATTTTTACTTTGATGATCCCTTTAGTACCCCTTGAACACCTTTTGATTTATATAGGAGGGGAAATGCTTGAAAAAGGGGGAGATTTTTTGGATCCCATTATATATTGAATTATTCATTTTTAAAGGAGAGTGCAAAATCTTTTTCTTAATATTAAAAAGGGGGAGAAGTTATACAAGTGTTATTTACAATTATTAATTGAGCCTTTTTGCATATTTCTTAAACATTTATATGTATGATTTTGTTATCATAAAAAAGGGAGAGAATGTTGGACCCATTGGGTTTGATGTTAATTTTGATGATAACAAAACATGTTGAATATGTTAATTATGCTAACAATTTATTTGAGTTGATCAAGGCATAAGAAATCATGATTAGTGATATATTGAATTATTCATTTTCAAAGGGGAGTGCAAAATCATTTTGTTGATATCAAAAAGGGGGAGAAGTTATAAAAGTGTTATTTGCAAATATTAATTGAGCCTTTTTTCATGTTTCTTAAACACTTATATGTATTGTTTTGTTATTATAAAAAAGAGGGAGATTGTTGGATCCCTTGGGTTTGATGTTAATTTTGATGATAACAAAACTTGTTCATTGAGTTAATTATGCTAACAATTTATTTGAGTTGGTCAAAACACGAGAAATTATGACCAGTGATTAATCATAGGTTTAACACATTTGAAAGAGTGCAAATGTTAAGGGGGAGCATATATGAGATATGCAACAAATTAGAATTCAAGTTGTAAAAAACCAGTAGCCGCTACTAAATAAGTCACACTCGCTACTTAAAGTCGCACTTGCTACCAAATAAATGGCCCCCTCTACTAATGGACACATAAGCCAAAAGTCTGAGATGCTGAAAGAGTAGCAGCCACTACACTTAAGTAGTCCCTGCTACTTAGTTAAGTATCGCTAGCTATAGAGCAGTTGCAACCACTACTAAGAAATCTAGAAGGTCCAGTAGCTCAAGTCTGGAAAATGAGATAAGTAGCGCCCGCTACTCTAGAAAATTAGACAAAAAAACTAGCCGTTGGAAAAGCCTTCTATTGCATTATTTCGCATTAAATGAAGCCAAACGGCTATAATTCATCCAATGCTATAAATATGAGTTAGTGGGAAGCTTAAAAAGAGAAGAACAATATCTATTGAGCTCACATAAGTGCAAATCAAGTTTCCAACATCATTTTCTTTGTTAATTCTTTCTTTTAGAAGATTAAAAAAAGTGAATCACTTGGGAAGTTGAGTAGCTGTTCTTCTTCTCTTTCTTAACACTTCTTTAGATTATTAAGTTAGATTAGAAAGAGAAAGGGAATAGTTTATGAGCTTTTATTACTCATCTTAAAATCAATTGTAAGGATTTGAGTGTGAGTCTTAGAAAAATACTTGTATAGGTTTGAGTGTGAGCCTTTGAAAAAAATACTTGTATTGGTTTGAAGTATGAGCCTGTGAAAACACTTTGTTTTTTAGTGTGAGCCTAAACAGTTGGGTTTGATCTAGGGAGTATGTAATATAAAATATTTAGGGATCATCTGTGTCATCGTATGCATTGCTTTCATCGTATACATATATGTCAGAAAAGACAAACCTTGGAACTATTACATTTATCGAGTAGGATTCTGACAACCACTTCAAGTATTTCTTTATGTCTATTGGCTCTTCTATTTAGGGTTTCAACATATGCATTAGACAAGTAAGTGTTGTCGATGCTACTTTCTTGAAAGGGAAACACTTGGGAGATGTGTTCATTACAAATGGTTTTGATGTTGAAGGACAAATTTATTCTATAGCTATTGGTCTTGGTTATTTAGAGACGGATGAGTCTTGGGCGTGGTTTTTTATAAAGTTACGCAATGTACTAGGTGATATTGGCAATCCGACATTTGTGTTAGATAGACATCGAAGCATCGAGAAAGCAGTGGTGATAGTGTACCCCGATTCATATCATTTTGCGGGCATCTTTGTGATTACTAATTTTTTACACCCCTCGAAATTGTGCCAAGCACCGAAGCCTAAGCCATTCACAGATGGACTCAGAAAGCATCAAAACAGGTCCGAGCCTGCTGCCACCCTGAAGGGAGGGATTACGACCTTTTTAAGGGGCGGTGTCTCCAACCCCCTTGGGCGGTGTCGCTAACCCCCATAGGCGGTGTCGTTGACCCCCTTAGGCGGGGTCGCCGCCCCCCTTTGGCAGTGTTGCCGACCCATTTATGTGTTGTGGCCCTCCTTTACACCCTGTGTCGCCAAAAGCTCTAGTGGTGCCGCTACCCCCTCCGGCGGCACTCCTCTTTCTTCCCAGTGGCAACTCTATACTTTGCACTTTTTCACCAAATCCCATATCGGGAAATGATGAAATAAGACCCCCAAGCTTCTACTATAAATAGAAAACTTCTCCCACCTTTCAAAACACACAGAATCATCTAGTTTGAGTTTTCACTATTTGATTTCACTCTCTTCTCCCCCATATACCTATTCTTTCTTATTTCTTTAGCTCTCTTTGAGTTTAAAGAAGGACTTTTTATAGACTGTGGAGCCCATTTTCTTTAGTTCTTTTTGAGCTAAAGAAGGACCAAATTTGAGGCATGTGGAGCCTTAGAATTAACATAAAGTTACTATATCCATTTGTTTTCTTTTCTTTTGAATTGTCAGATAAAAGGCATTTCGACTATCTCCCCGTGCTTCGATCGATTCAAGGTGGAACTTCGATCTGGAAGAGCACTTCGTCTGCTGCCTCCCCAAAGATCAAGACAAAACGTACCAACTCATAAACTCCTTATTCTTTTCTTATTTGGATAGAGCATCAAAATAAACAACTCATCTTCTACCTTTCTTTAGTTTGATAGAGAATCAAAATAAAAAACCAAAACATGATAAATTGGGCATAAAATCAACCCTCATTCGCAAAAAGGAAGAACTGCATGGGTTTTGATTCCCATTCAACGGGATACACAGACAAGCTGTATAAAAGCTTCAAATCCAAAAATGTTAAAAAACCATCTTTTCCTTCTCCTTTGGTTATTTGATTCTTATTTTGGATGTATTTTCTTTATTTTAGCACAGATCTTTGGGGAATGTGTGATCAACCTAGAACCCATAAGGGCTAGAGTTGATATCCCCTATTTTGGATTTTTGAATGTACAAATTTACTTTATCGCTCTCTTTTATTGCTTTATTTTATTGCTTTATTTTTTTTATATATTCATCTTATATGTCATTTCATATGTTATTCTTTAAATTGTTCATCAAAATATTTTAAATCAATGTTAAAATTAGAAGCCAAGTTCAACCGAAAATCTAGTCCCTGAATCCTTTTTAGTTTCAAAGACTAGTGCACTTTTTTCCTTTGGGATAAAATTGGAGTCAAAATAGGTTGTAAAATTAGAGTCAAAATGGGGTTTTATCTTAAATTTTTCCAACAAAAATAACTTAAGGTGGTGACTTCAAAACTCAAAATCATTTTCAAAAGGTGCTAGGGTCATCTCAATCCGTGAGAAATTGTCCCTAATGAGCAGTTCCGATTCCATTTAGCAGACTAGACAAGGTGCTCGGGCAAGGCCTCATAGATGGCAACTCCACTGGGGACAAACTTTTTTTAAAAGTTAAAGAGGACTACCAATTAGTTAAAAGTATATTTTTTTTGCAGTCGTACTGTTGGACCTATGCGAAACTCATTGTTTCACATGTGGTTAGGTATATCACTGCTCTAGTGTGACGGGTACCCTTAATCTATGCCACCTAGCCTTTATGTAATGAATCTAGAACTCAAACTCTAGGTTTTGTGCACCTAAAATAATTCAAGCCATGATCACGAACTAGTTTTTGACCATACATTCATGATTCATAAAGCATGCTTTAATGAGTCTAGGTTGTATCTTGAACCAGTTGAGAGTTAACCCAAATGGACCTAAAGCCTATTAGCCTCAAATAGCACTCACCCAAATGGACCCAAGTCCCATTAGCTTCAAACAACTCTCACCCATATAAACCCAAGGCCCATTAGCCTCAAACACCTCTCACTCAAATGAACCCAAGGCCTATTAGCCTCAAACACCATCACCACTACCTAAAGCCCAAAACCATTTGGCAACATTATCTTTCCAAAGCCCAAACCCAGTTGGCACCAAGATATCTCCAAGCCCAATTACCCTTTGACCTCTATGCTTTAGAGTAAAGCCCAAAATCCTAAAATCCAAATAACTTTGGCCCATCGTACTTTAGGAATCCATTTCCTAGGAATTTGCAATGCACAACTTTTCCCTATAAACCTAGAACAAAGTTAGGTTTTCCTTTCCCTTAAAAACCTAAAATAGAGTTAGGTTTTCTTTTCCATGCACTGATCCCTTATCTTTAAAAGGTACCAATAGCCAACCCAACCAATATGGATGCCATAGATACACTTCTCACCACCCTCATCAAAAGGCAAGAGGAGAATTTTGAAGCCATGCTCAATTCCACCCTTAGTGCTCAACAGGCTGACTTTTCCAAAGCCCTGACCGCTCAACAAACCAGATTCCATAATGCATTGGCCTATGTGACCAAAGCCTTGAATTCCCAGATTGATGACATAAAATCCATAAATTACACCAGACCCAAACCAGCTAACCTAAGCTCTTCAAATACATCTCAAGTTAACTTGACCAACACCAACCCTTCCTTTTCCATGAATCCTTTTTAATGTAAGGAAACCTTCACCCAGTCACCCATGGAAAAGTCTTTGAAATGCAATATTGTTGTGTTAGAACAAGGCCACATAATGGAGAAAAGATATAAGCAGAATAACACCTTCACTTCCATTACCTCTACCAAACAGAAGAGTCAATCTCTAAAAAGGAAATTTACGGATTAGGGTATGCCATTGAGCTTCGTTTACAAGAAGGCTTTGGAATCTAAACTGGTCACACTTTTAGAATCAAAGGCACCTCTTAGCCTTTTGCCTAAAAGCTAGAATATGAATGAGTATTATGATTATCTTCAAAGTGCTAGGCAAAAAATAGATGTGTGCAAGAATTTAAGACACATAATCCAAGATCTCATTGACATTGGAGATATCCTTCCCCCTAGTCTGATATCCGATGCCCCCATTTACCTTTGTAATTTTATCAATCCCTTTAGGTCCGAATATTCAGATTAGAAGGAAAGTAAGTGGAAATAGACCCCACCTCATCAACCAACCAAAGCCCAAATCAACATAGTTTATGGAGGAATTCAAGCCCAGTTAATCTGACTTGTCTGATATTGAATTCAAATTAGAGTCTAAGTCCAAGTATGAGTCTAAGTTGAGTCATAAGTCAAGTCTGAGTCTAAATTTGAGTCATAGTTAGAGTCTTTTGAGTCACGTTTCTCCTCATTTCCTTTCTCAAGCCTATAATCGACCTTTTTGGTCTTTCCTACAATTTTGATGTAACAATGGATGATGGTACTCTTTTTCATAATAAAAGTTTGAATTCTTCTTATATCTTCCTTTTCATTTTAATTTGAGTAAACAAAAATATGTGAAAAAATGATGGAAAATAAAAAAATGAAAAAAGAAAAAAAAAGAAAAAAAAGAATCAATTAACTTTGGCACAGATAATGAACTGAAAATTGCATACATGGAATCATCATTTTGTAAGGCTTCTTTATTCAAAACAGTTTAGGAATTCTTAGATGGATTTGCCTAAGGACTCGAGCATATGACGAGTATTGATCCAAGTATAACAGTATATAGGATTCCAACCCTGGAGAATATAAAGCCTGTAAAGTTGAACTTATGAAAGTTAAAGGCAAAATGGTCTCTTTAGAAGTTGCCAAGTTATTGAAGAAGGGTTTTATCGAGCCTATTATTTACCCCTTTTGGTTAGCCAAAATAGTGCATGTAACCAGAAGGATGGGAAAGAAAGGATGAGTGTGGACTATAAAGATTTGGACAAGGCTTGCTGAAGGATGATTTCCCTTTACCTCATATTGACTTGTTAGTTGATCACATGGCAGGATCTGAAACAGTCTCTTTGACTGATCTGTGTGCGGGATATAACCAGATCCAGGTGTACCCTCCCGACAAAGAAAAAAAAAATAGCATTTGTGACAAAATAGGGCATCCTATTATTATGAGGTTATGCCTTTTAGGCTAAAGAACGCTAGGGCAACCCACCAATGGGTGGCAACCATTCTTTTCCATAATATGATGCATAAAGATATTGAGATATATGTGGATGATATGGTCATAAAATCTCTAACAACTAATGATCATTTAGGAGCGTTGAGGTGATTCTTCCTTAGACTTTACCAATATAATTTAAAGTTGAATTGTGCTAAATGCTTTTTTGTGTATCTCCTGGTGTTTTGGGTTACATGGTTAGTAAGAGGGGTATAGAGGTTGATCCTGCAAAATCAAAAGCCATTTTAGAAATGCCAGTCCCAAAGATTGAAAAGGAGATTAGTGGTTTTCTTGGAAGATTACAATACATTAGTCGCTTCATCTCACAAATGGTTAATGTATGTGGTCCCATTTTCAAATTGTTAAAAAGGGAGCTTCTAAACAATGGAATGATGGTTGTCAAAATATTTTTAAAAAGATCAAAAAGTACTTATTGAGCCCTCTAGTACCTCTAAGGCCTGGTAAACTATTATTATTCTATATATTTGTTACTCAAGAAGCCATAGGGGCAATGCTTGCCCAGAATGCTGAGATTCTTATAAAGAGAATGTCATCTATTATTTGAATAAGCAAATACTAGCTCATGAACTTAAGTAAAACCAAATCAAGCAGTTATGCCTTGCTTTAGTTTGGGCATGCCATAAGCTTCAACGTTACTTAAGTTCTTTCACTACTTATGTTCTTGCAGACAAGAGCCCCTTGAAATTCCTTATGGAGAAGTCAATTCTTGACAGCAAAATGACAAGTTGAATGGCAGAACTTATGACATTTGATCTAAAGTATGTCTTAAGAAAGGCATTTCAACAAGAGAGTAACAGTCAGAGGGTTGGAAAAAGATAACTTGGTATTAAAAGGAAATCAGAGCTCACGTTCATGATCCAAGAGGGAAGTTTAGACCAAATTGGGTTGGCCCATATATGCTAAAAAAGATCATGTCCGGTGAAGGTGTCATACTCATGGATTTGGATGGGAATGAATTTTCAAATCCTTGTAGTCTTGATCAATTGAAAAGGTAATTTGTGTAATTTCCATTTCATGATGCATTGTATGAATAGAACTATGAGGACCTGATTCTTCCAAAAGAAAATTTATTGTGTGAAAAAAAAATGCAAATGGAGATACGTAGGTAGGCCACTTTGGGTATGGTTCAAAGCATAATAAAATTATTATTTTTTGTGCCCAGATTAATTGATTTGTACTCACTAAGTTGAAAACCTGAATAAGGCTGCTTAGGCAAAAATTAGAGCAGCTCAGCAAGTTGGAAACCCGGAAGGGCAGCCCGGGCAAAAATTAGAGTAAAAAAAAATCATTTTCTGAGTCAATCATCATAGCAGAAGTTGCTAACAAGTCCTCGTCAGAGTCATCAAAGTTATTTCAGTATCTTGGTGTCAAACGATTGTCATGTTAATTTGTTTCGTCTCTTAGCTAATTGGCGAAGTTGTCTTTGTCCCATATCAGGGGTCTGTCCTTTTGTGTCAATCGCCACATCTCTTAGTCAAAGCAGTTAAATGGCTAAACCACCCTAATCCCTCGTTAGGGGCATATTTTCTAAAGTCAACTTCTAGTCACTATGGCAAAATCCATCATTTGAGGATAAGTAATCCAAAGTCATCATCTCTTGAGTCGATTGTCCAAATCATCAAATCAAAGAGTCTTTTTCTTTCATGTTGAATGAATTTTCTTTCAAGTCATTTGACTCATGTGTCAGTTCCAAAAAATCCAACCGACAAAGTGTCAATCAAGTCATTGACTCGTGTGTCAGTCCTACTGGTCTAAACCGACAAAGCGTCATCCCCAAGAATCTTTTCAATCTCAAACAATAGGAATAGATTCGTTTGTCTTTCCCATAAGGCAAACTCATAAAACCTCCCAAAATTAAACATATTTCCCAAAAACAAGTCCAAGCTCAAGGGGCAAAGCAAAAAGGATTCAATGGTTTGAGCAAAAAAGGTTCAGATTCCTCTAATCTTCATCAGTGAAACCAAAGTCAAAATTCTCAAGTAATCCTTGGATCATCTGAATAGCCAAGCCCTCATTACCAAATTTAAAACCTATTGCCCTTTTGAAGTTGGGTCAGGTATGGAATCAAAAGTGGATCACAAATCAAGCCTAAGCAGCCAAGTTATATTTTTGAAGGTCCAAACCCATCTGAAAAAGCCTCTAGCCTGAGACAGAGCTAACTACAAATTCATCTTCTATAAACCTCATTGAACAAAGTCATTTTTGGCAAGAACCAAGCAAACAAGCTCTCAAAGCCAATCCTTCGGTCCAAATTAAAACCAATCCACATAGCCTTTTATTAGGTGTCCAAAATCAAACTGACATGACCAACTCACATAGTTGACCTTTAGGAGTCCAAAACCATTCTGACAAGGCATACCTAACCTCAGCCTTCCAAGTTAATCTTTGAACCAATACTTAGCATGACATCATCCTTAATCCAACTTACTCAGTCAAAACTGAATGTGGCTTCAAAACCTCACCTCTCCATGGTCACTACCTAACAGATTGCTAACTCCCTCTCAAACCTTAATGATCACCAAAGTGATTTAGGTCATCATTCCTCAAAAGCGGGCCATCTTTTCGAATCACAGTTACAAAAAATGGGTCATCTCCACAAGAACCCAAGTGCAGTCCTTAGTCCAAACCCTATTTGAATCCATGATCCAAGATCAACTATAGTCTCAACCTTTGATCCAAGATGGAGTTCTAAACTTACCTTTTGATCTAAGATCAAACCCTATTCAAATCTATGATACCAGATCAGTCAAAATCTCACTGTTTGATCAAATCTTATGCAACCTTTGATCCAAGATCAATGCCCTTAGTCTCACCTTCAAAGACCAAACAAAATGACCAAGTCACCCCATTCACCAAGTCACATTCCTTCAAAAAGTGGGGCATCCTACTAAAATTTCAATCATCAATCTGACATTTCTGATAAATTATTTCCTTACAATGCATATCAGCCTTTCACTGGTTTAATGTATTAAATTTGTCAAAAACATGCATTAGAAATTGGATGCACATGCAAATTCATAGTCTCGATTAGTGTCAATCAAAGCTCATTGAACTTTCCAAGGGTAATTGCATTTTCAAAACTAGAATAGAATTGGGTTTGCTTTTTTTAAAAAAAATTGATTGTCCAAAGATAGCTTAAGTTTTCACTTCGAGCCTATCATAGAGTTAGGGCATTGCATCTCATTAAATTCTTTCAGATTTAGGGCATCTTAAATTGCATTATTTCCTCAAACTTTGGAAAATCTCTTAAGCCATACATCATTTTCTTTAACTCAAAGGTTCATAAGTCACATATCATTAAAGTTTCACTCATTTAATTTTGAACTTGAAAAGATATCAATCATTTTAAGCCCAAGCAGCCCTTGGCAAACTAAAAATCATTTTAAGCCTCGGTAAAATATAAATCATTTTAAGCCCAAGCAGCCCTTGGCGAAATCAAAATCTATTTTCCACCCGATTTCATTCTGAAAGATGTTTGAAAATCAAAATTCATTTTCCATCTAATTTCATTCTTAAAGATGTTTGAAAATCAAAATCCATTTTCACCTGACTTCATTTTGAAAAATGCCTGAAATCAAAATCCATTTTCACCTGATTTCATTATGAAAGATGTCAGAATCAAAAATCTATTTTCTACCCAATTTCATTCTGAAAGATGTTTGAAAATCAAAATTCATTTCCATCTAATTTCATTTTGAAAGATGTTTGAAAATCAAAATCCATTTTCTCCCAATTTCATTCTGAAAGATGTTTGAATATCAAAATCCATTTTCACCTGATTTCATTTTGAAAAATGCCTGAAATCAAAATCTTTTTTCCACCTGATTTCATTCTAAAAGATGTATGAAATGAAAATTTATTTTTCACCCGATTTCATTCTAAAAGATGTCTGAAATCAAAATCTATTTTCCACCTAATTTCATTCTGAAAAATGTCTAAAATCAAAATCTATTTTCCACTAGATTTCATTCTGAAAGATGTTTGAAATTAAAATCAATTTTCCATCAATTTTCATTTTGAAAGATGTCTGAAAATCAAAAATCTATTTTCCATCTAACTTCACCCTGAAAGATGCTTGAAGACAAAACTCTTAAGCATTTATCCTATATGTTTAACATAGCACCAGCGTCAACTTTCACCCTATATGCTTAGCATAACACCAATATCATCTTTAGCACATCATTCTTATCAGCCTAGCATAAAGTTAGGATCTCTCATTCTGAGACCTATAGCAGAGTTAGGGTTCTCATTTCTAAAGTTAAGTATCCTTAGGATTTATACCAGAGTAGAGTTAGGCTTCTCCTTTTCTAAAGTCAACCATACTGGGGCATACTTAGGGTTTATCTTCTTCAACATATAGCAACAATCCTAAGGCATCGTTAAGACCTGTCTGTTCAAAACCTTTTGCAAATTAGGTTCCTCTTGTAAAATCATCCATCTAGGGTCATCCTTGGGTTTCACATCTTAAACCTAGCATAATTTAAGAATAACTTTTCTAAGGGTAGCATTAGAAGCTTTTCAGACCATCCTAAGAGTAGCTTTAGGATCTCATCAAACTTTTCTAAGGGTCGCTTTAGATGCTGTTCAGACCATCCTAAAGGTAGCTTTAGGATCTTTTCAGATCATCCTAAAGGTAGCTTTAAGATCTCATCAAACTTTTTTAAGGGTAGCTTTAGGAACTTTTTAGACCATCCTAAGGGTAGCTTTAGGAACTTTTCAGACCATCATAAGGGTAGCTTTAGGATCTTTTTAGACCATCCTAAAGGTAGCTTTAGGAACTTTTCAGACCATCCTAAAGGTAACTTTAGGAGCTTTTCAAACCATCCTAAGGGTAGCTTTAGGATCTTTTCAGACCATCCTAAAGGTAGCTTTAGGAACTTTTCAGACCATCCTAAGGGTAGCTTTAGGATCTTTTCAGACCATCCTAAGGGTAGCTTTAGGAACTTTTCAGACCATCCTAAGGGTAGATTTAGGATCTTTTCAGACCATCCTAAGGGTAGCTTTAGGATCTCATCAAAATTTTCTAAGGTAGCCTTAGAAGCTTTTCAGACTATCCTAAGGGTAGCTTTAGGATCTTTTTTGATCATCCTAAGGGTATCTTTAGGATCTCATCAAAATTTTCTAAGGGTAGCCTTAGAAGCTTTTCAGACCATCTTAAGGGTAACTTTAGGAGCTTTTCAAACCATCCTAAGGGTAGCTTTAGGATCTTTTCATTTCATACTAAGGGTAGCCTTAGAAGCTTTTCAGACCATCATAAGGGTAGCTTTAAGATCTTTTCAAACCATCCTAAGGGTAGCTTTAGGATCTTCTTAGATCATCCTAAGGGTATCTTTAGGATCTCATCAAACTTTTCTAAGGGTAGCCTTAGAAGCTTTTCAGACCATCCTAAGGGTAGCTTTAGGAGCTTTTCAGACCATCTTAAGGGTAGCTTTAGGATCTTTTCAGATCATCCTAGGGGTATCTTTAGGATCTCATCAAACTTTTCTAAGGGTAGCCTTAGAAACTTTTCAGACTATCCTAAAGGTAGTTTTAGTATATTTTCCGACCTTTATAGGAGCAACCTTAATAGCACCTCTTCATACCCTTCCTAGGATAGCCTTAGGATATCTTTACCTTATCATGGTACCTTGTGTCCACTATCATCATGATTACTTTTCTAGAAAAGCAACCATGCTGAGGGGCAGTTGTGAACACTTTTTTTTACACCCCTTAGACTTGTGCCAAGTACCGGAGCCTAAGCCATTCACAGACGGACTCAGAAAGCATTAAAACGGGTCTGGGCCTTTGATGCCACCTTGAAGGGGAGGCATTGCCGCCCTTCTTAAGGGGCAGTGCCACCAACCCCCTTGGGCGATGTCGCTGACCCCTTTGGGATGTACCGCCGACCCATTTATGTGTTGTCGCCCTCCTTTACACCCTGTGCTGCCAAAAGCCCTTGTGGTGCCGCCACCCCCCTCCGGCAACACTCCTCCTTCCTCCTAGCGGCAGCTCTATACTTTGTACTTTTTCATCAAAGCCCACATTGAGAAATGATGAAATAAGACCCTCAAGCTTCTATTATAAATAGAAAGCTTCTCCCACCTTCCAAAACACACAGAAAATCATCTAGTTTGAGTTTTCACTATTTGATTTCACTCTCTTCTCCCCATATACCTATTCTTTCTTATTTCTTTAGCTCTCTTTGTGTTTAAAGTAGGACTTTTTAGGCGTGTGGATCCCATTTTCTTTAGTTCTCTTTGAGTTAAAGAAGGACCAAATCCGAGGTGTGTGGAGCCTCGAAATTAACATAAAGTTACTTTGTCCATTTGTTTTCTTTTCTTTTGAATTGTCAGATAAAAGGCATTTCGACTATCTCCCCGTGCTTCGATCGATTCAAGGTGGACTTTCGATCTGGAAGAGCACTTCGTCTGCCGCCTACCCAAAGATCAAGACAAAACGTACCAACTCATAAACTCCTTATTCTTTTCTTATTTGGATAGAGCATCAAAATAAACAACTCATCTTCTACCTTTCTTTAGTTTGATAGAGAATCAAAATAAAGAACCAAAACATGATAAATTGTGCATAAAATCAACCCTCGTTCTTACGAAGGAGGAACTGCGTGGGTTTTGATTCCCATTCAATGGGATACGCAGGCAAGCTGTATAAAAGCTTCAAATCCAAAAATGTTAAAAAACCATCTTTTCCTTTTCGTTTGTTTATTTGATTCTTATTTTGGATGTATTTTTGTTATTTTAGCATAGATCTTTAGGGAATGTGTGATCAACCTAGAACCCATAAGGGCTAGAGTTGATATCTCCTATTTTGGGTTTTTAAATTGTACTAATTTACTTTATCGCTCTCTTTTATTGCTTTATTTCTTTATGTATTAATCTTATATGTCATTTCATATGTCATTCTTTAAATTGTTCATCAAAATGTTTTAAATCAATGTTAAAATTAGAAGCCAAGTTCAACCGAAAACTTAGTCCTCAAATCCTCTTTGGTTTCAAAGACTAGTGCATTTTTTTCCTTTAGGATAAAATTGGAGTCAAATGGGTTTTTACCTTAAATTTTTCCAACAAAAATAACTTAAGGTGGCTACTTCAAAACTCAAAATCATTTTCAAAAGGCGCTAGGGTCATCTCAATATGTGAGAAATTGTCCCTAATGAGCATTTTTTATTCCATTTAGTAGATTAGACGAGGTGCTCGGGCGAGGCATCACAATCTTCTATTTGTTGCAGAACATCTAGGCTAAATTTAAATATGACAAAGTACACAAGCTATTTTTCCTAGTAGCAAAAGCATATCGTGTATCTCAATTCAATCACTATTGGGAAAACTTTGTTACAGAATCCCCTACAATTGTCCAATATCTTGTGGAGATCGATATTCTAAGATGGGTTCAAGCTTTCCAAGATAGTCAAAAGTACAACATAATGATGACAAACATTGTAGAAAGTATGAATACATTGTTGTTGGATGCAAGACAACTTCCTATAATGTCATTCATTGAGCATATGAGGAATGTAATACAACGGTGGCATTATAAGCGATGCGAGGAAGATAACAAAATCTAATATCAGTTGACCATAAAGGTGCATAAGGAACTTTACATACCATAAAGAATATCACAGACTTTCACTGTCGAACCAGCTGATAACCTTTCAAAGTTTGAGGTGGAGAAATTTAGGAGGCAGTTGTCGATTTAAGTAGAACGTCATGTACCTGTATAAGTTTGATTTCCATTAGTATCAATGTAGTCATGCAATTGCAGATGCCACACATTATGAAGTACAAATTGAATCCTTATGTTATTCCTATTACACCAAGGAAACCTTATCAAATGCTTATACAGGGTTGTATTTCCCATTGGAAATGAGGAAGATTGGGATTTGATTGAATAGATGTCACTCCAACATTATTACCCCAATAACCAGGAGTCAGTAAGAGAGGCATAGGAAAAAATGGAAACTGTCAGCTGGAGAGGATGTAGTTATAAGGACATGCTCATGTTACTTACAAAAGGGACACAACAGGCGAACATGTAAAAATTCAATCCCTTTGCATCTTATTTAGCCCTCCTGATTGTAATGCAGTTGCTTTTATTATGGGAAAATGTTTATTATTTATAGACAAGTATTTTGTTAAGAATTTTTATAAATAGTATTATTTATAGAAAACTAATGTCTACTTACTACTTTAATTTTGACTAACTTTTGGATCAACATATACTTGCTTCAAAATGCTTTGACTAAATTCGGACTCAACATATAGTTAGTTCGACTTAATTTTGACTCAACATATAGTCACTTCGACTAAATTTCAACTTAACATATACTTTTATATCGATTTATACTACTTCCTACTTCATTTCAACTAAATAAATATTAACTTTGATTAAATATATACTTCAACTAATTCATTTTAAAATTTTGACTCAATTTTCTAATTTTTGAGTAAATGAAAATAAATGTTTTGACTAACTTCAAATAAATTTACACTTGAAAAAAATATATCATCATTAACTAACTTCAAAAGTATTTACACTTGAAAAAAATATAATTACGATTGGTTTAACACACAAAGAAAGAAAGAAAGAAAAGAATGTAAGAAATGAAGTGTATAAAGTAATCAACTGTACAAATTGGATTAACAAATATTTACAATTAAAAAAAAATATCATTTCAATTCCTCTATAAAGTTAGGGTTTTTTGTCAAAAATTCTTCATGAACTTTCAACATTGCATCTAGATCATACTTTTTTGGGATTTTCCTTTGCAAATGCATATACCTCTAAGGCCATTTACTTCCTATACTCGAGCATTTAATCATCCTCAACTGTAGATATGTCATTCCTTTCGATCATGCATTGAATCTACTTCAGGATGAAAACCCTATAATTACCACTCCTGAGACAATTCATAAAAAACAAAATCCATTATATTGTGTGAGAAGTCATAAAATAAGACTAAATATTTATGAAATACATAATTGTGAACTAAATTAGGTTGATTACCCGAATTGTCAATTGCAAGCAACTTTGGGACTATTCCAAGGTAATCCTAACTTTTTAATTCCTCTTAGCTTATAAAAGTTGCTTACATCATACAGTAATGGTACCATCATTTTGAATGCCTCCACCACAAAATCCACATCAATATGGGGTATGGAGTTATAACATTTGACGAGCTATTCGTTAAGGTCCACTCAACACAAATCCAATGATTATTATTTATATTCACTAGCATTATCACTGAGTCCATGTCCTTCTATGGAATATCATATCTTCATGTCTAACCCTTTATATACTGTATGATAGAATCATCTTTTTTAAACTTCTTTCACTTTCCCTTTTGCTTTTGCTTGTACAGTCTAATTATTAAACATTACAAGTCAAAATAAGTTGAAATAAATTGAAATAAGTCATAGTAAGTCGAATTAAGTATTCAAAAATTAGTCGAACTTAATCGAAATAAGTTGAATTAAGTCTAAATCAATATAATCATAAAACATTCAAAATCAATCGAAAGTAATCCATAACAAATTAATAAAATTTAGATAATTAACCGTAAATAACATGTCTATAACGGCATATCGAGGAGTAGTCCTTACATCCACCCTTTCCTTTAGCCTTTTGTGATATATTATTGCCTAGAAATCCATATAAGAATCACTTAGCCACAAAGATATTTTCACATTCGGTTTTGGCCTTGCTGTTCCAATGAGAGGTTCAATGAATCTAGCATTGATTACATAATATTCATGTTCCAAAGAGGGGCAACCTTTAGTCCACCAATTGGTGAATTCAATAAGGATGTTGTTGTCATTATAATGTTGTCGTCTCTTTTGTGGAGGAAAATCAACCACAAAAGGAGACCTGGCAAGCTAAGATGGTTAACATGCCCTCTTGTCAACTTTTTTGTAATACCCAGTACTTGGAGTATTAGAGTAGATATGTGCTCGTTCATGTTTATTTGTTTTATGAACGTTAGCATGTGTATGTTTATATGTGCATGGTAGATAATCAAGAATGTTGTTGGGTATAAATTACTCCTAAAATGATTATATGTTGAGACATGATGAGTTATGATTGATTTTGAGGTGTTAAACATGTGTATGTATAAGTTGAATGAGTTTGGATAAGTTAAAATGGAGAAACATGAGAGATTCTCATCAGCAAGCCTTTCATAGGCATGGAGTGTTTTCACGGGCATGAAGTATTCTTCACAGGCGTGAAACATAATTCAGGGCTTTGAGAAAAAGTGACACAGTGGAAGATCAATGGAAAAAACAAAATACTATTACAATCCGTTGATTCAAACACGAATACCGAAAAGTAACCTTCTATAACCTGTTGATTTTAGAAATACCAGGAAATAGGCATCAACTTCATGTTTTCTAGGAAAAAATGAAACTGGAAGAAAGTAGGGTTTTTATTATTCGCAAAACTATTTCTTACAAAGCATAATACACATATATATATGCTAAAAGGAAAATAAAACCCTAATGGGCTTAACAGGCTTCGACCCAAAATAACAAAATAAAATAGTTTACAAAAAAAAGGAAACGAATGCGCATAAAACTTCAAGGGCTCCGTTCGGTCTTTAAACAGATGATTTTGGGGTCAAAACTGGGCCATAGTAAGTTCCCTTAGCACTGTTCTAGATCTCTGAGCGAGCTTCGAAATAAGTACTCATGGGCCCCGTGGCTCATCCTGTGCTGAAAGTTATGGCCTTTTAAAGGCGACCTGCGCGAAAGGCCCTATCTTGCTTCTCCAAAAACTATAAGGCCCGCTCCTCTATCTGCTGGCCCGCATCAAAAAGCTTCTGTGTAAATTGGAGAACTCTTCAGATTTGCCTTCACGGGCTTGAAACATCCCTTCACGGCCATAAAGAAGTGCTTCGAACCCAACATGAGTAGTGGCCTTAACGACCGTGAATCCTCTTTACGAGCGTAAAGATACGGGTCTATAAATACCTGATTCCATTCTTCATTATCAGAACTTCATTTATTTAGTTCCCTTCTCTTTCTTTCTCTACAAATACACTTCATCTACCCTTAAATTAATTAAATTCTCTTCTCAAACACTTATTTCATCTCCATTAACATAAGAAATAAGGATTAAACTACCAAGAAACATCAACATTTCAACTTCTCAAGGATTCTCAAATTCAAGGTATTTGTTCCAAACTCAATTTTAAGTCAAGATAAGATAATACAAGGTTAGAATAGATGAATATAAGTTAAGTATAGATGTTTAAGAGCATCATTAGTATTTATTATGGATTATAAGCAAAATATATATGGATTTACGGTTTTGGGTGAATAATAGCTATTCATCCCAATCTTCCACAATTCTTTAATAAGTGATTAAAATGATGTTAGAAAACATATTAGGATTCTAAAAGATAATTAGAATCATAAGAATTTACCATGTATAAATATTATTGGGCATAAACCCTAATTATGAGTATTTGGGGATTTGGCATAGGAGAGGAGAACTCAAGGAAATAGAGAAAATTATTGAATGTACAAGTAATTAAGGGAAATACAAGGATAATTTGCTTTGAGGTAAGTTATGGAATAATTTGTTCTTTGTTATGAAATCCACACTTGTTAATATTGTTCTTGACTGAAGTTTAATCATTGTTCTTGGACTAAATTTCATAATGAATAATATTATTTTAGATATTGTAATATCATTGGGCCTTAGGCCATCATTGAAATGTATTTCCTTTGAAAGACCATTTGGGTCATATGCAATTATTGAAAACCTATTGAATATTGTTAATGATATTGATAATGTGAGGTCTTTAGACCCACCCGTTGTTCCTTGTATCGATTATATGCTATTGATGATTTTGAATGCCCTTCCAATGAGGGAGAAATTATTGGACTGTGTGCAATAGTGACCTAGCTGATAAGGTCAAATTATATCAGTGGATTCACCTAGGAGAGGTCTATCGACCCTGGGACATATATTCTGATCAAGCATACATATGGTATGAGATTGTAGTATCTAGATGGATGGATGGTATAGATATAATGCTTGTTCTATCGTCACATTAATGGGTGCCATTTCTTTGTAGGCACATAAAATATATGTCATTAAATGTATTCTTATTTGTTCATATATATATATATATATATATATATATATATATATATATATA
>CANXYC010207695.1:0-11223 GCA_948193065.1 Aleurites moluccanus | reverse complement strand
AACTTATTCATTAACTTTAATCACCTCCAATTCCTTTATTCAATAAACTTATTAACATACATAATTTCCTTTAACTACTAATTCACATATCTTATTTTACCTATACCTCATATTATCTCTTTAATTCTTAGAACTCATCATCCATTATTTACTGTTTATTTACGAACATATCTCAACTCATTGCTCCAAAATCCTAAAAGAAAATTATTTATAATTCATTGTTATCTCTATATTCATATAATCAATGCTCATAATTAATTTTGATTCCAAACAATTCTTCCATATCATACTTTCCTAAAAGTCTCATTTCCATATCATACATAAAAATATTAGATTCCAGAAAATCACATGGTTCGATTTATTCTTTTTCTTTAGATTTCTTTCACATTCAAAAATAAACATGATTTCACAGTCTTACTCTCTTAAAATGCATTTAACCTTATTCTTACCTCGACCTTATCTTAGCATTTAATGAATCATCATTACTAAAAGGATACCATCAACATCATCTATCTTTAATCTGAAAAGGGTTTTTGAGCTCATTTTACTTAACAAAACATTCAACATTTACACATAATCATACTAACAATAGTAACAATTCAACATAAAGATAACGCTGAGTTAGAGGCAAAAGAGACTCAACAAGACGAAAAGGAGTCCTATGCTCCGCATGTTATAAGAACTTAGACCATCCAAAATTCCAACTTTAAACATACTGAAGGTCGCAGGACCTTTGCTCTGATACCACCTCTGTCACGACCCGACCCCATTGGGCACGTGACCGGTACTAGGGAACGGGAAAACATAAGGCTTCTGGAACCCGTAGTAAGCCTGACTGATAACAGAAACTCAAAACTTAACATCATTACTTAACCATTCAGGGCTCACATCATACATTTAACATCAATTTAAGTTTCTGCTTAACAAAACAACCAATAAAAATATAACCATAAATCTGACATTGAAAATAACAATGTGGAGCTCTATAGATTTTAACACAATGAACATAAAATAATTACATAATAAAGAAAAATAATTTTACTGCCTGAGAAATGAAAGGCAGGAATACTCAATTTAAAAACTCAATCTCTGTAAGCTCAACTTAAAACCTGGAAAAATATTTGTACAAGGGTGAGCGTTCGACTCAATGAGCTGATATATATATTAATTTAACATGCAATTTATTAAATCTACATGAAATGTTACATCACATATAATCACCCATAAACATACATAACAACTATGATGGAAAATGTCCATGGAATCCAACCTCATCTATGTTTTCATTTATTGTAAATGGGGAGCCGACCCCCTCCCTTGGCTCTCTTAAATTCCAACTATGGAGCCACGGTGAGATCAACTCAAACCAAGCATCCCTATACTGTCTTATCCATGTCCAGGGGTCACGGTGAGATCAACTCGAACTAGGCAATCCCTGTAATAACATCATCATAAATCATGTTGTGTCACGTTACATCATTGATATTTTATGTGTTAGTGGTGGATTCCACATCGCCCTATTTTCCATCGTCAACATATACATACAATATCATTCACCATCATCATAAACATCATATAATATGACATAAACATACATCATGCTCCTAAATCTAATGCAATAATGATAGTTATATACATATATTTCATCCATCATTGCATTCATCAATGCTTGCCTACAGAGTTAAATTAAATATATCAACTTACAACTTAACGACCATTAACCAGCTAGCTCTTTTAGGAACGCCTCCTGATGACAGTAAGGAATACATCTGAAATGCATATACCACATACGAGATTTATTAGAATAATACTCAAATATTGACTCAGAAATATAAAGAATGAATTTTGAGAATTTGCCAAAATTTTGACAGAACCTCCCCTAAAATAGGACATAACCTCCAAAATAAAAACACTTCTAATAATTAGCCCATCGGCCCAAATCCAATACTATCAATCAATTGACCCCTCCTGAGTCTCCAACTCAGCAATAAAATATTTATAATCAACTTTATATGTCTTAATCATTTGATCCAAATAAATAATTAATTACTTATAGCAAATAAATAGACGTTCCAACTCAAATCTAATATATAATCGGTCTAATTCATCAATACTGATGTACCATTAATAATAGTAGTGAGTAATCCTATTTACCAAACTTCAATAATTATCTTAATTTAATCTCTTTATAAACTTATTTTAATTATCAACTTTATTAAATTACTGCTTAAATAAATTAACCTTTCAGTATCTAAATGCCATAAATATTGTCCACCTAATTTCCATAATAATTTCCATATCAATAATAATAAATTCATCTTAATTCTTACATTCAATAAAAACACAATTCCTGATAATTCACCGCCCGAAAATTCTAAAATGAATGCTAAACTCAATATTTTTTCATAATTCTCATCCAAATAATTTCTATAACAACTCCAAAATAATATAGCAAATTTACTTTAATTTTTGCATCTAATAAAAATACAGTTATCAAATTTTAACTGCCTAAATTCTCCAATACCAGTATAAATATTCTTCCATTTTCACAAATTTGTCTCCAATCATACTCCAAATAATTAATAATTGATTTTAGAAGAATTTAAATTATACTTACTCAAAATTTATCAAAAATCTATACGTGTCCTATATTTTTCAGTCCCGGCTTCGATCTCCAATCGGGGCAAAATTGGTGCCATTGGAAAGCCCATGAAAAATGGAGTTCAACAAAATTAGAGTCATCGAGATTGGCCACCGGAATTGGCCGAATCCACCATTGATGGTCCGGTGGTTCCATTTTCTGATCTCCTGTTCTGGTGAACTTCCGGTGGTAAGATGGGTACCAAAAGAAAGCTGGGGTCAAGACAAAATCATAGGAATAAGAATCACTCAATTTGGAGTTCAAATGAGAGAGTTATGGCTAATTGAAATTTTTTTACAAGCATGGTCATGGGAGCTATTTTGAACAGAAATAACTCCTTACCTGGTGGTCAGAATTGAGCAAGACTAGTGCCTATAAACTCTTCTCATGGCAGTCTACACGGTGGTCCGAGAGTTGTCGATCACCTCAATTCGGTTTGGCCAAAATCGGCACCGAAATTCGGACCACCGACCATCTTCTCCTCTTCTTCTTCTTCTTCTTCTTCTTCTTCTTCTTCTTCGTCTACTTCTCCTCCTTCTCACGTTCCAGCAAATTAAAATCCGTTGGCAGCCAATCCGAGGCTGCCATGTGGCAGTCTCTGATTGGTCCTATTATTATTATTATTATTATTATTATTATTATTATTATTATTATTATTATTATTATTATTATTATTATTATTTTAAAAATTTGTAGAAAATTCATTTTAAGTACAAAAATTATAAATAAATTATCAATAAATTTCTTGTAAAATATACTTCATTTTAACATACTAAAATTTGAAAAATAATATTTTTCTAATTTAATATAAATTACTTAAATTAAAATTAATTTTTGAAAAATATATTTCCCTTTTTATTTTAAAATATTTATTTCTTTAAAATATAATAAATTTCAAAAATTCTTTTATATTCATAACTTTAATTAAATATTCACAAAATAATTATTATTTATAATATAGAATATAATTTTTTAAAATATTTCAAAAATATGGTTATTACACCTTCCTCCACGAGGCCTAACAAAGGGAAAAGGGAAGATGCCTATCTTTATTGAAGTATGGGACCTGGACATGGATGCAGAGGGTTCCTTTACTGAGGAAAAGGAATATTCCTGTTCCTGTGATCGAGCCCATTTCTCTTGCCTCAACTAGTGAGGCCATTCCTCCTGTCCCAACTGGAAAGGCAATTCCTCCTGCCCTAGCTGGCGAGGCCCTATCCTTCATAGCGAGGCTCTTGTCCTCCTTCCAAGGGTAAGATCTCTTACTTCGTTTCTATTTCTCACTTGTCCTTGTTATTTTTATGGGTGCTGCTAGACCTGTGCCTCATCTATCGAATAAAGTCCTTGCCAACCATATTAGGGCCATGCTAAAAAGAAGTCAAAGTCGCCCTGTTGTTGCTATTGCCAACCCTATACACAAAGACAAAGAACAGAAGCAGATGGGATCAATATGGTTAAGGCTGTTAAGGGAGAGGTTAGAGGCGAGGACCCTAATGATTTTGCAGAGCAACATTTACTAGTTAGGGAATCTGGTCCATCTTCTACTAGCGAGGCGCAGCCCTCAGAGAGGCTTGAGGTTACATCTGGTGAGAAGGCTCACCCAAGGCCATTTTTTGTTTTCCTTTGGAGCCCTAACAAGCAGAATGACAGGAGACCTATTTCGGGGGTGAAAGGTCACATTGGCCTAGACCCTTCTGCATCGATCTCTGAGGCAGAGCAAGTAGAGATGACTTTGTGAGAGGTACTTCTATCTAATAAAAGGAGAAGGAATATCGAAGTATTCAGAGATATCCCTGCCTTGTACTAGGTTACAAATGGGGCTTGGATTTAGTTGTCACTTTATCTTCTCTCGCAGAGGCATCTGAGACTTTTAAGGCCTCTTTTGAGAGGTTATTGCTTAGATCAATGATAAAGCAAACAACTGTGAGTTTCTTCTTCCCTAGAATGGTCTATGCTTACTTCACTCTTGCTAATCTTTTATCTATTTTATTTCTAGGGTCTTCGAGAGATATACGAAGCATACATCAAGTTGATCTCCAGTTACCAGTATTATATTGAGGCTCGCAATGTTGCGTTTAAATTTGAGGAACATATGAAGAAGCAACAAGAGGAAATAAATCGCCTTCGCCAACAATTGTGAGCCCAGGAGATTACTTAAGTTGTTATTGTCGAGTTGGAACGGCATAAAAAAGAAGCCATTGGGAAGGGGCCCTCTATGTCAATGCCCCACTTTGTAAAGGGCCATGAACTAGTCAGGGGTAATTGTTCAGTAGCAAGTACATGTTCCCCATTGCCAAAATTTTGACATATATGGCATTTCCTAACTAAATTCATGGCGTCTTCTTTCATGTGAGGCCAAAAATATCCTTGTCTAATACCCTTGGTTATGAGAACCTTCCCTACAACATGCATTCCACATGAGCCTTCATGTATTTCTTTAAGCATATATTCAACTTCTGCAGGCCTGAGGCACTTTAACCAGGGCAAGGAATATACTCACTTATACAGGGTACCTACATAAGGAGAAAAGTGAGAGTTTTATGCTTAAACCTTTTGGCTTCTACTTGGTCTCCGAGTAGCTCGTCTCTTTCTAAGTATCAAATGATTGGATCCATCAAGTAAGGCTGGCCATCTATTTCCATTACAATCTCCTCTTTTTGGATTTTTGATTATTCAATAGCTCCCTCAAAAATCCTGCGATGAAGATGGAGTGGCTACGAGGCTGGAAGCTTACTGAGTCCATCTGCCTTGCTATTGTCATCCTTTGAGATCTACATTATCTGAACATCCATGCTTTTTTTTCCTTCATTTTCTGGAGCAAAGCCTTCTCAAGATACTTGGTCATAACAACATCATTAGCCTTAAACTCTCCTCTCACTTGGATTATAATGAGCTGAGAGGCACTGTGAATTTTTCATAAGAGACCATCCTGAAAGAGTATGCTAGTTGGAGACCTTGCAAGAGGGCTTTGTACTCTGTTGTGTTGTTAAAGGTTGCAAATTCAGAACTCAAAGTATATTATAGGACCAAGCCATCTGGACCTTTCAGCACAATGCCAACACCACTTCCTTTTATGTTGCTTGCTCCATCTACGTACAAATTTCACATTAAATTATTATTAATCAAGTTAAGTTCAAAATTTGACCTGGATGTAGAAGGTTGTTTTGGTAAGTTGGATTGACCTTCCTTTGAGAAGGAGCACTTAAAAATTAAGTATGCAAGGGCTTGGGTCTTGATAGCTGAGCAAGGCCTATACTCTAGCCCATACTATCCAAGCTCAACTGACCATAACAATATTCTTCCTGAAATCTCTGGTTTATGCTGACAGGTTGGTCTGTCACCACAGCATGAACTCATGTTTTTACCCCTCGAGCATACTTGGGACCATGCCAAACTAATCGATGTCAATCGGGGTTCGAACCGCTTTTGAAATGGCCAATGGATCCATAACCAACCAAACGCCACCTTGCAGAAGTTTTGGCACACCCAAGCCAACCGGTGGCACTGCTAAGGTAAGCTAACGGCACTACTGAAGCATGCCGGTTGCTACTTACAAGTAAGGCGCCGATGTTGCTACCCTTCATTATGATGCCGCCAAAACATCCCGATGGCAGCTCTGTGTTTTGCACAATCCCATATCAAAAATTTACAATCTTTCATCCTCTAGCCTTCAGTTATAAATATGAGGTCCAACAGCCTTTCAAAAACACACCAGAACAATTAAATTGAGTTTTCTCTAGTTGACTCTCCCTTCTCCCTCCTAATTCATTTTTTTTTAACATAAGCGGTTCATTTCTCTTTGATCTCAAGCTGATTTCTCTAATTCTATTTGAATTAGAGGAATGAAAGACTATGTGGCCTTTTGAGCCCTAAATTGAATTCTATTTAAGTCAATTTATCTTTCGGACAAATTGGACTAATTAATTTAAATTTGAACTTAATTAAAACATACTTGAACTAAAACTTAGCTTCCTGAACAAAAAGTGGAATTTTGGTTTGGGAGAACCCTAAAATGTCTGACGCTCAAGTTGCAAAGTAAGGTACACTAGCCTCATCTTAAATAATCTCATCTTCTACCTTTATTTAATTTATAAAGTATCAAACTAAAGAATTAAAATATGATAAAAGATAAAAGGTAAAAATTATATTTTTTTCTTAAAACTAGACAAAACCTCTTTGTAAAAAAGGAGAACTGCGTGGGTTTTAATTCGTATTTAAAGGGATATGCAAGCAGACTATTTTAAAACTTCAAATCCAAAAATATAAAAAATTATTTTTTTCAATTTATTATATTTATTTTATTTTAGTTAAATTATGTATTTTTTGGGAATGTGTGATCAGCCTAAAACCCGTAAGAGTTAGAGTTGATATCCCCCTATTTTTAGGTTTTGATTGAAATAATTAAATTATTTTGATTGCTTTATTTAATTGTTTTATTTATGCTATATAACTCTTTCAATTATGCAATTCATTCATTATAAATGTCATTATTTAAATGTTTATAAAAATTGTATCTTTTTATAAATTATAAATTAAATATAAAACTAAGTTTGATTTACTTAAAATTAAAAATCTAGTTTCTGAGATTAGTCCCTATTCGAAGGTCTAGTATCTTTTTTATTAGGATTAAATTGGAGTCGAATTGGGTTTTTCCTTAACTTTTTTTCCATAAAAGAAAATTAAGGTGACGACTTCCAAAATAATCTTCAAAAAAAAAATAATTTGTAAATGTAAGGTGAAAGCCACCTTGACTCAATGAGAAATCACCAAAAATGGCATTATAATTCCAAGCAGACCATATCGGTGCCCAGGCGAGGTCTCACACATAACCTCCTAGTGTGACTGTAAGTATACTTTAAACTTCCTCACCGACAGCAGCAATGAATAGGCAAGTTTTTCTAAAGGCTGATAGCTTAGTTTAGCTCCCTAGAGGACTCCACTGAAGTAATACACAGACCTCTAAACTCTACCCTTTTCTCTAATCAACACCAAGTTTATCGCTTGGTCTGACGTAGACAGATAAATCTGCAACTTCTCGCCTAACAAAAGTCTATTTTGAGATAAAAAATTTCTTCAGTTTTTTTAAAGACTTTTTGGCATTCCTTACTTCATTCAAAGTGGTCACTCCTTCGGAGCTTCTTGAAGAAAGGCAAGTATTTCTTAGCATATCGACATGTGAACCTGTTAATAGTGGCCAGTTGATCAGTGAGCTTTTGTACCTCCTTTACGTTGCGAGGAGGATTTATATCAAGGATGGTCTTGACCTTATCAGGATTTTGGCTCGACTCCTTTTTCGCTTACCATATATCCTAAAAACTTACCTCATTGGATGAAAGAAACACAATTTTCAGGATTCAACTTCATCCCGTAATCAACCATTATTTTGAAAACCTCTGCCAAGTCTTGAATATGCTGCTCAAAATTTTTGTTTTTCATAATCATGTCATCCACATAGGCTTCAATGTTTTTTCCTATTTGTTCTTATTGACAAGGTGCTAGTAAGTGGCTCCAGCATTTTTCAATCCAAAGGGTATAGACGTATAACAATATGTGCCTTTTTCAGTGATAAAGACAGTCTTATCTTTATCTTCTGGATGCATTCTTATTTGATGGTGCCTTTGCTTTGCATCCAAAGAAGAGAGGTATCCAAAACCTGCAGTTGAGTCCACTAACTTGTCTATTATAGGTATGGGAAATAAATCCTCAGCACAAACTTTATTTAAATCTATGAAGTCCACACACATCTTATAACTCCCGTTAGGCTTCTTTACCAACACCACATTGGCGAGTCATTCTAGATAGTGGACCTCTCTAATAAAACCTACTTCCATTAGCTTATCTACTTCATTTTCAATAACTATATGTCTTTCCAAGCCAAAACACCTCTTCTTTTGCTTGACAGGCTTTATAGTAGTGTTAATATTTAATTTATATACAATGACCTCCAGACTAACCCCTTTTCATGTTAGCAGATGACAAGGCAAAATTGGTCAAGTTATTTAGCAAAAATTCGTGAGCCTTTTCTGCCAGCTCATTATTTAAGCTCGCATTTATCATCAAGATTTCCCAGGGTCTCCTTCGCTAACCATGATCTTTTTCAACTTCTCCATCAGCTCAGTTCTTTACTCAGGCACCCAGGTCGAGGAATTTTCATCCAGCACCGCTACTTCTCCTACCTCCTGACAAGCTGGGTGCTCATTTTCTTTTCTTTGCCTCCCCTTCTTTAGGAGGTTGTGAGGCATCTTGGAATCCATAAACTGTGAACTCTTTCCCATCCTCCATACGTCAAGGGAATCTTTACCACCACAAAAGTTGCCATTACTATCACGCACCCTGGGGATGTCTCAATTATGAAGAGGAGCCTCATTGTCCCCAAAGCAGTGATTTCTATCCCATCTAATGTGTGGATGGGGTTCTCCAGCTCTTCTAAGTCTTCTTCTTTTAAGTCCATCTTTCTGTAAGCCTTGGCTGTTATTAGTTTTATCAAGCTTTCATCATCTACAAGTATTCTCTTCACCATATAGTTAGCCACTATGGCTTGGATAACTATCAGGTCAGTATGAGGAGCTCTTAGCTGGCTTCCATACTCCCTGATGGCCCAGGTTCCCCTGTTTCCAAAATACAGTAAATTTGGCTCTTTACTCCTTCTTCTTTGGGCTTTTCTCTGATTATGACTAGGATTTCTCCCCAAGCCCTCATATGATGCAGTGGATCACTTCTGCTGAGCCATCATTGAAAACTTGCTTTCCCTTGTCTTTGCTAGACTCGCCTTCTTGGCTTCCTTCTTGAGGCTTCCCCTTAATGAACCTCCTCAGGTAGACTAAACTAATGAGTCACTCTATCTCCTCCAAGAGTTGCCTAAAATCATTACTGTCATGCCCATTTATGTTATGGAAATGACAATATTTATCCTTTTTTCTATATTTTAAGGTAGAATGTAGAGGTGTGGGCTTCTTCTAGATATTCTCGCCCTTGAATGTTGTAAATACTTCCTACAGAAAAGCAGTCAAAGGCATGTATTGTCAAGCCTCTTCTTGTTTGAAGGTTTTGAGAGGCCCATATTTGCGAGCCTCTTTCTTCTCTTCCTTGTTACTTTTCTTATCTCCATCCTTAAACTTTTTCTGCTTCTTTTCTGCTCCAGCTTCATTCTCCTTTTGCTTCTTCTTTGAAAATTAGCTTAAAGCAAAGGCATCATCTTGCCTAATAAATTCTTGGGCGAGGATCAAGGCATTCTCCAGTATATTAGGGATATGATGACATAGGGTTTTAAGATAATCCCTATGCATGGTGCCATTATGCAATGCTTTAACTGCCTTGGCTTGATCCAGGGGTAATTATTAAAGCTTCTTTGTTGAAGGTGGCTATGTAATCTCATAGTGATTCTTCTTCCTTCTGCGTGACTATTTATAGGAAGTTAGTTTCCTCTCAATTAGGATGCTAGAGGCTAACCTCTTAGTGGATAACTTAGCCAATTGAGGGAAGGAAACCTCTTAGTGAATAACTTAGCCAATTGAGGGAAGGAATTAATACTTCCTTCAGATATACCATCGAACCACAAAGTGGCTCCCTCCATCAAAGTTCCTCTAAAAGCTCAATATAATGCTTCATCATCTATGGTCTGGAGTTTCACAGAATGTTTATAATCCAAGATATGAATTCTTGGATATGTATTACCATTATTTTTCTCTATTACTAGTGGCTTAAATTTTGTCGGCCTGTTATCCTCTTAAATCCACTTCACAGATGGAGACTTAAGATTCAAAAGCAACTTGCTTGTAGCATCCTTTTTTGCCTCGTTTTTCCCCATTATTTTGAGGATTTATTTTACTCTCGCTTCCATGTCCTATGACTCGTATTTACTAGAGGCCTCTTCCTCACGTGAAGTCCCCACCTCCTAGGGGATTTTGCTTATGCTTTACTCGATCTTCCTAGCTCCTCCCCTCATTCGGGAGCCAAAAATAGATTGTGCTATATTTTTGGTAAGCCTATCCTCATTTCTCCCCCGACTTTTGTACTCATGGTACTTTTCTTGCTAATTTCTTCCAGGGATCTATCGGATTCTCTTATCTGACTTCTACAAGGCAGTCCCGGCCTATACTGGGAGTAAAGGCTATCTCGCTTCCTCCTGTCTAGTGAGCCTCCCCCCACCTTCCAGGCAACAGCGATGAAGGAAAAACAGCCTAAAACAAGCAAAAGGCAAGGAAAAAAGACCAAGAAATCATTTTCGTCACTAGATTTCATCTTTTTTCCTCTCCAAGTGATATTTTCTTCTTCCTTAGCTCTCTTTTGATTTAAAAGAGTTGCTATTAGGGGCGTATTGAGCCTCTCAGTTGAATATTTACTTGAAGCAAGGTCCCTCCGCTGATTTACTTTCTTAAGAGCTAAGAAGGCATCCCGACTCATCAACTCGAGGCGCCATCCGATCCAAGGTGGAACTCCGCTCCGGAAGAGCACTCTGCCCGCCAGCATCCCTAGAAGCTAGGGCAAAGGTACGTTTTCTAACTCATCCTCTTTATTTTGGTAAAGCATTAAAATAAAGAATCAAAACATGATAAATTGGGCATAAAATCAACCCTCCTTCG